>OVBA01002864.1:6752-31488 GCA_900406435.1 Lepidium aucheri
GTCAATCTTTCAATCTTAGCATACTCTCTCTAGCTTGAAGATTACACGATAGTCATCATCCTCGTACTTGATTCACGATCGGAGCTTGATCAAAGAAAGAATCAAGTGGATAAGAATCTGTCTTCTACAATTGGTATCAGAGCTTTCGGTTGGAATATCAGAGGAAGAAATACAGATATAGGTTACGTTGACTACAGAGAAAGGAAGATGAAGACTGGAGATCTGTTTCATCGGTGAAGGAGATATCGCCGAATCGAACCAAGATCTTCATCGGAACTTCTTCCAAATAAGAGGAAGCATATCGCAGCTCCAAGAAGCATATCGCAGCTCTAAGAAGCATTACTCCTACAAAATCTATCAATCAGATTCAAAACACACAAAATCTGATTCTCAAATTGAATAAGCTTTTCTAATCTCTTCTTGTGTTAATTCATCAATTAGCAACAAAATCTTGTAGACTCATTCGGTTTTCTAAAGATTCTTTTAAATCTAGAGCTGATAATTCTGCAGGTTATCATCTAAAGATTTAAGAGCATCGGAATAGAGGCTACACCAGGGAAGTTTGAGGTTGAAAAATTTAATGGGAAAGGTGATTTTGGTTTGTGGAAGTACAGAGTTCTTGGTCAGTTTGAAATACACGGATTACTATCTGTTATTGAAGATCCACCAGAGAAGTTTGTGACAATTCAGAAGTCTTCTGATGATAGTAAGGATAGTAAGGAAGATGTGAAAGTAACATATGCAAACTGGGCCATAAAAGATAAATGGGCAAGAAGTTTACTTGGACAATGTGTCACAGATGTGGTACTGAGGAAAATTATGAATGAGCTAACAACTCATGGACAATGGAAAGCACTAGAGAGGGATTATCAAACAAAGACGCTTCCAAACAGAATCTATCTCAAGAAACAGTTCTCTTGCTTCAAGATGGAAGAGGACAAAACGATAGAAGAGAATATTGATGCATTTCTTAAACTAGTTGCTGAACTTGCAAGCCTAAATGTCAAGATAGATGATGAGGATCAAGCAATCTCTCTCCTAACGAGTCTGCCACCGGCTTATGACCCTCTAGTTCACACTCTCCAATTTGGTGCAAAGATGGATTCTCTAACCATGGATGATGTGATAACAGGAGCATATTCTATGGAAGCTAACCTGAGACAAAAAGGAGTCTACAATAACAAGAAGAATATTGCAGAAGGATTGGTAACAGAAGGTAGAGGCAGACCAGAGAACAGAAATGGAAAGGGATCAGGAAAAACTAAAGGCAGATCAAAGAGCAGAGGAAGATCACGGTCAAGAGGAAAACAACAGGATGAGAAAGCTGAGAAGCCTAGATCATGCTGGGTGTGTGGAGATGAGAATCACTGGAAACGTGATTGTCCACAGAGAAATAAACAGAAAAACAAGGATTCAGCAAATCTAGCAGTCATTGATACAGACTCATCAGCATTTACAGTCAGTTTAATTGCATCGTCTGATGATTGGATACTAGATTCTGGATGCACCTTTCATATAACGCCAAGAAAAGAGTTACTTACTGATCTGGTGGAGTACAAAGGGAATAAGGTTTACATGGGAAATAACACATGGTGTGAAGTCAAAGGAATAGGCAAGATAGAGATTAAGAATCCAGATGGAACAGTAATCATTCTAAATGAGGTCAGATATGTTCCAGATATGGGAAGAAATCTCATATCATACGGTCAGTTCGAAGACTTAGGCTGTAGTTATAAAGGAGAAAACTACAGAATACAGTTCTATCAGAAAGGAAAGGAGTTTATTGCTGGAGCATACAGGAATGGACTTTATTATCTGGAAGGACAAGTGAAGTCATCGAAGGTTAATGTTGCTAAAACCAGTATAGATATCACGAGGAAGTGGCATCAAAGACTTGGACACATGGGAAAGAGATTAATGGAGACTTTGGTCAGAAAGGGATGTTTAAAAAAGGATGAAGTGAAGAATCTGAGCTTTTGTGATGCATGTGCAATGGGAAAATCACACAGATTGAGTTTTCAAAGGGCAAAGCACACAACCAAATGTATTCTAGAATACATTCACTCAGACTTGTGGGGTTCGCAGAACACAACTCCAAGCATATCTGGTGCACAATACTTCATCACTTTTATAGACGATTTTTCAAGAAAAGTGTGGATAAAGTTCTTGAGAAAGAAGAGTGAAGCTTTCAAAGCCTTCACAGATTGGAAGAATTTAACTGAAAATCAAACAGGGAAAAGAATTAAGTGCTTAAGGACTGATAATGGACTTGAGTATTGTAATCAACAGTTTGATGATCTATGCAAAGATTCAGGAATAAAAAGGCACAGAACATGTACTTATACGCCTCAACAGAACGGAGTATCAGAACGAATGAATTGAACAATAATGGAAAAAGTTAGAAGTATGTTGTCAGATTCAGGTTTAAGTGAGAAGTTCTGGGCAGAAACAGCTAACACAGCTGTTTACCTGATAAACAGGTCTCCATCAGCTTTAGTAGACTTAGAAATTCCAGAAGAAAGGTGGACTAAGTCTAAGCCAACATACAATCATCTAAAAGTATTTGGATGCATTGCCTATGTACATACGATTCAGGACAAATTAAACCCTAGAGCTACAAGAGGAGTATTCCTAGGTTATGGACCTGAGGCAAAAGGGTATCGTGTCTGGCTAATAGAAGAAAAGAAACTATCAGTTAGTAGGGATGTGATCTTCAACGAAGAAAGAATGTACAAGGACTATTGTACAGAATCTAAAGTTAATTCTGAAGGAAAACATCATTCAGAAAATAAGGTCAAGAAACGTGTAACATTCAGAACAGAAATTGAAGAGATACTGGGAGACAATCTTCAGAGTGAAAGAACTACAGAATTAGGTGGAGACACCTCAGGTTCGTTGACAGAAAGCTTAGGTGGACAAGACTCAGGTTCAGTATCAGAAGGTTCAGTATGAGAAGGTTCAGTAACTATTCCAGAAAGTGACAGTGAATTACAGGATCAGGTTGTATCAGACTCAGAAGATGATGAAACATAAGATTCAAGGGAAAGAGTTGATACAGTAAGTAGCTCAGGATCATCACGAAGCACAGACTTAAGGGATTATCTCTTAGCTAGAGATAGGAAAAGAAGGGAAATCAAGCCAGCATCAAAATTTGAAGATGCTAACATTGTTGCATATGCACTCTCAAGTGCAGAAGAGATATGTTCTCAAGAACCAAAGACTTTTTCAGAAGCACAAAGAAGTAAAGACAAAGACAAATGGATGCGTTCTTCAGATGAGGAGATGGATTCTCTAATTCGTAATCACACATGGGATCTTGTGGAAAAGCCTAAATCACAAAAGGTTATAGGGTGCAAGTGGTTGTTTAAACTTAAACCAGGAATACCGAGTGTTGCAAAGCCTAGGTATAAGGCTAGATTGGTGGCAAAGGGATATTCACAGACAGAGGGCATTGACTACAATGAAATTTTTGCACCAGTAGTCAAACACATATCTATCAGGTTACTTCTATCTATAGTGGTGAATTTTGATATGGAATTAGAGCAAATGGATGTAAAGACTGCGTTCTTACATGGAACTCTACAAGAAAGAATCTATATGAGTCAGCCAGAAGGGTATGTGGTTAAAAATATGGAGGATAAAGTGTGTCTTCTCAGAAAATCTCTATACAGACTTAAGCAATCTCCTAGAGAATGGAATCAGAGATTTGATAGTTTCATAGTAAGTCAGGGATTTACTAAGAGTCAGTACGATCCATGCGTATATGTTAAGGGAATGTCTCTAAGTGAAAGGATATACTTACTTCTTTACGTTGACGATATGTTAATAGCATCAGTTAACATGAATCAGATTAGTGAGCTGAAGAAGATCTTAAGTACGGAATTTGAGATGAAGGATTTGGGACAGGCAAGGAAAATCCTAGGGATGAATATAATCAGAGATAGAACTAAAAACACTTTAGTTCTTTCTCAGAGTGATTATATCAATCATGTTCTACGGCTATTTGGTATGGATAAGTTGAGACCAGTTCAGACACCAATAGGTTCACATTTTAAACTTCAGAAATTTACACCAGATCAAGAAATTGAGCAGCAGAAGTTTATGGAAGACATACCTTATTCCAGCGTCGTGGGATGTCTCATGTATGCAATGGTTGGCTCTTGTCCAGACCTCGCATACGCAATAGGATTGGTTAGTAGGTACATGGGGAAACCAAGAAAAGAGCACTGGTTAGCAGTTCAATGGATAATGCGTTATCTAATTGAAGCAGCAGATCTAAATCTAACATTTAAAAGGAAATCTGAGTTTAAGATTAAAGGTTATTGCGATGCAGACTATGCAAGTGACAGAGACAGATGCAGATCAATTACAGGTTTTATTTTCATAGTTGGAGGTAATACAGTAAGCTGGAGGTCAAGACTTCAACAAGTTGTAGCCCTATCTACCACAAAATCCAAATATATAGCTCTTTCAGATAGTTGCAGAGAAGCAGTATGGCTAAAAGGCATAACAGAAGAACTAGGCTACAAACAAGAAGCAGTAGAGATTTACAGTGACTCTCAAAGTGCTATTCACTTAGCTAAAACCGTATGAGCAGTGAAAGAACTAAACATATCAAGGTTAAGTTCAACTATGTGAGAGAAGCAATAGAAGAGAATCAGGTAACAATATTAAAGATCCACACATCGAAGAATCCAGCAGACGCAATGACGAAGGTCTTACCTGGACAGAAGTTCTTCGATTGCATGTCAAGCCTGAACATGCAGAAGGCCTGAGAGAAATCTCAGGGAAAGGGTTTCACTTCTGGAGTAGTGACACTGAAGCCCTTCAGCTCATCGATCAGAGGGATTGATGACGCTTGCTGTTCTTATCTCACAGAAAGAAGAGTGGAAAGGTCTCTTCTTTTGGGTTAAAGGGATAAGGGGTAAAAGAAAGATAAAAGAAAGGAAGAGTTTTTCGGAGATATGACAAACATCAGAGAAGGAAAACGGAGTAAGTCACTCCGGCGATTCATGTTCAAACAGACGGAGAAGCAGGATTCCGACAGGAAGAAGAGAAAGAAGGATCGAGGTGGAGATTTGTGAGGATCGATCCATCTTCTGTTGGGTTTTTGGGCTTGAGTCTAAATGGGCTCTATTTATCTCTGGCCCATCTTGGCATCATGAGCTTGGGCTTAGCTCATGATCCATAAGTCAACCTGCAAAACAAAAGATTGTTAGTCTGTTGATAAATAAGGAGGATCAAATCGAAAATGTTGTCATCGATTTGGATCAATTCATTCTGTAAATCAAAAAGAAAAATAGTGAATTCCAGGTGAAGAAAAATACCTGAAGAGAGATGTACCTCATTGATGAGGGAACTCTATAAATCGTTTTGGTGTCAATCTTTCAATCTTAGCATACTCTCTCTAGCTTGAAGATTACACGATATTCATCATCCTCGTATTTGATTCACGATCGGAGCTTGATCAAAGAAAGAATCAAGTGGATAAGAATCTGTCTTCTACAACTTGTAAGATTTAGGAGACTTAATATGTAGAATAATTAAGTACTGTTTTGAAGCAATTGAAAGTGTTCATTCTATAAGTCAGCAAAAACTTTTACATTACTAAGAGAAAGCAGATAATGTTGCCACTGATCTACGAACCTTTTGACATGTTTGAGTAGCAAAAAAAAAATTAAATTAAATTTTCATTAATATGTGAAATTAAATATCAACTATGATTCAAGCCAGTTTTAATATAAATTTTTGTTTATCAAGTCAATTTAAATGTAACATTTCGTTGACCGAAGTCAAATTTGACAAATAGCACTTGCCTATTAATCTTAGTTACTACTCTATTCATTTTTATTTTATTTTGGTTACTAAAAATAAATACATATATGTTGCAACGGAAGAAACATATTTATACCTTGAAATGAATTACATCTATAGAAGAAATTTTTTATAAATTATTACATAAAAATTTAATCATGTATCATAAATTAAATGTAGGTATTTAATAATTAAAAAATAGAGTTAATCAATTTTTAGTATTTACTTAGGTGTTTGAGCATTAATTCCCTGTTTTTCAAAAAAATGTTTATGTAATATGGTAAATAAAATTATTTATGATTTTAAAAGTTTACATCAATGAAATGTTTCATATCAATGTTCTAAACCAATACATTCATGGTTTAAGCTGGGAAAGAACATTCTGTCCAATATTTACACACCTTTTTCTTCTTAAATACTTTTGAACTCTATCATAATACCTTCTAATTCCCAGACTCACATATATTTGAGAATATGAGAATTCAAACTCATCATTTCAAACAATTACAACACTGTCCAGTTTAAACATAATCAGAATCATTTATCATATTCACCAAAGAAATCTGATATCAAGAGTTATCATCAAATGAGAAAGATATATATGGTGTCCTCTTTTATGTTACATATTGTAAATGTCAATTAAAATAGTCATGCTAAAAAAACAAAGTTAGTCACAAAGTCAATTAATGTTTTCATACATGTGACATAAAATGTTGGAAAAGTAAAATCGATTGTCATTTCTAGAAATATATATAGCATAAACATATAGACCTTCAAAACTATATTTTTCCTTTTTTTCAATGGAGTGTGTTTCAAATTATTGTCATTTTCAATATCTATCTTAAATGTCCGCTACATAATCTCTAACAATTGTTTGTTAATAGGTGCTACAATTTTCTATTTCTACTAAGTGATTCTGCTTTCACTCAAAGAAACTTTACCGTAATCCTTTAGTCTTACATGAATATCAGTTTTTTGTTTTGTTTTGGAGCTTTTGTAAAACGAATTATACATAAGGGCAATTTAGTTAACCTATTATTTTGTTATATGACAGATCATTAATAACAAAGTGGGTAGTGCAACAATAATATATGATTGTATGAGTGGGTAGTCCCGATGCCTTAAATGACGCATATTAAGCTGGAATCATATCGCTAAATTGGCATATTGCATTTTATCTACAATCTGTATGTTTGTTGCCACATAGATGAATGTTGAATCACAAATCACACTAATGGTTCTATCCTGGAATTTGAAGCATCAATGAATTTTTTCTTGAAACTTGGGAAAACAATTCAGAATTGTACAACAACAAAATAAAATCATTATAAAATAATTCAATAATATACTTCAAAATTCAGCGACTTATTTTTAATTTTTGATTATACACTAAATTGTTCTGAGAAAATTGGTTATGTCAAAAAGATCAATATTTTGGTTTATTGAACTTTGTGTCATTTATTTCCACCAGAGATAATCAATTTTTCAGCTGGTCTAACTCAACGATGCCATTTTTAAAGGTTCGTTAGTTTTTTTTACTTCTTTTACTTGTTGAATCTTTGTTTGTTAGAACGCAGTACACTGATATGTCGCCGTATATGTTGACATGTAAATTGTTGGCAAAATAGAGTTTGGCCATGCCATACAAAAATATTCCTTTATTTGGTCTATAAGCGTTTGATTTGTGAATATAAAGAAAATGTATACATCTTCCTAAAAAGTTCTTTTTAAGAGATTTAGTAGCGAATGAGAATCTACAACTAGTATAAGAACAAAATCAATATTTGAGTTTCAGTGTAGTTACTTAGAGAAAAATAGTTAAAAGAAAGATTCTTGACAAATTGAAGTTGGGTCGCGTCCATCAATATCTTATGTAATTTCTAGATTCCCAATTTTACATATCTTTAACAAAAACTTTTCTTAGCTGTTCCAACCGGTTCTACTACAAATGTTCTAAATCAAAAGTATAAGAACTTTGATTGGAAACAAAGAAAAAATAGTTGAGAATTGTGTAACGCTATCAAAGGGAAAATATAAAAGAGATATGATGTGTACTTTTATCAAAATCATAATTGTGTAAGACCGATTAAACATATTCAATTAATGTTTTTCTAGTTATTTATTTGTAATATAGAAAAGTATCATATATATCTCAATCTCTTTCTTTTCTTTATTGAATATCCTTAGCTGATATAGCATTGTCTAAAGTTCTAGTCTATTTTAAGGTTTTTTGTTTCCGGTCTGTTGATAATTTAATAGATTTTTCTTATTTGGGCTTAAGTGTTCAGAAATATTTTGTTTTTTTCTCCGGTTTTAGTATAATACTTTGCAATTTTTTTATTTAATCAGAAAGAAAAAAAAAATATCCTTATCTGAAATAATAAGGGTTCATTTTGCAACTTTTTATTACAAAAAAGTGCGAGAGGGGAAATCAACGGGCCGTGGGAAAAAATAGAATCAACGTAATTAATGGGCCTTAACCACTTTGACGAGTTTTAGGCCGAATTAAGCGGTCCATAAAATAACGGACATATTTTATCTACTATAAACCCTACCGCACCTGATTCGTCCCGTGTTTTCGCACCATTTTACTCGACGTTTTCTGTTTGCCCTTAGAAATTTCCCGGGAAAGAAAAAAAAAAAGAGTAACGAAGAAAAAAAAACAGAAGATTTCATTTTTTCAGCAAAATCTCAAATCTGGAGGAAAGAAACAGTAAGAGGTTCAAATCTACCATGGAAGAAGATGAATCTACTTCGAGTGATCAAAAGATGAACATAGATTCTCAGCTGAATCTCCCGCCTTCAATGAATCGGCCGACGGTCTCACTTGAGACCAGAATCAACCGGTTAATCGATTCAAACCATTATCAGTCTCCTTCGAAACCTATATACTCAGATAGGTTTATTCCGAGTAGATCTGGTTCCAATTTCGCGCTTTTCTATCTCGCTTCTTCGCCTAAAAAAGACGGGAAAGAAGAAGGGGCTGGTTCTTACGCGAGTCTCTTAAAAACGGCGCTTTTTGGACCGGTAACGCCGGAGAAGAGTGATGTTGTTAGTGGGTTCTCTTCGTCGCGGAATATTTTTAGGTTTAAGACGGAAACGCAGCGTTCGTTGGACACGTATTCACCTTTTGGTTCTGATGAGTCTCCTGGTGTTAGCCCTAGCCCTGTTAAGTCTCCGAGGAAGATTCCTCGCTCGCCTTATAAGGTGAGAGTTGTTTCGATCTTTGGGGGTTTCTTACAGTATTTTAGGGTTTTAGGGTTTGTTGGTTGAGACTAGGGCACTAATGTGGATTGTGTTTTTTCTTGGATGGATTTGTGTATTGTTTGGTTGGTTAAGGTTTTGAGATTTGATATTCTTGATTGTGATTCCTACATTTCATCTCTTTGTGTGCATTTATGTATGAAGCTTCTGAGATCAAGTCTATGCTTAGTGCTGCTTTTGAAGAATGCGTACTGTCTACTCTTTATCCAGATTGCTTTGAAATGTTTGTTCTTTTCTTGCATGTACCCTGTTAATGAGAGTAGAAAGTTGTTGATGTTGTTGTTATTGTTAGGTATTGGATGCGCCGGCTCTGCAGGATGATTTTTACTTGAATCTTGTGGATTGGTCGGCACAAAATGTTCTTGCAGTGGGATTAGGGAACTGTGTGTATTTGTGGAATGCGTGTAGTAGCAAGGTGAGTTTTTAATCTTTCTTTTTCTTCATGATTTGTAACTCAGACTCCTTCTTGTCTTAAAGAGTGCCTGACTGGAATGTATCTTTCCGCTAATTGCAGGTAACTAAGCTATGCGATCTCGGGGTCGATGACAGCGTTTGCTCAGTGGGTTGGGCATTACGTGGAACACATTTGGCGATTGGAACTAGTAGCGGAACAGTACAGGTTAGATTATCTATAGACATGTCGCTATGTATGCCTCTTTATATGCTATTTTTTGACTTTTTGAATGTTGAAGGAATCTTCATAAGAAACTAGGTAGCATTACACTATAGTGTTAGAACTTAATCCTTGGCATTCAGAGATTGATACTCTCAGAACTTGTATGTGCATAGCACGTAAGATACATTCTCTTGTGGAGGATTTCATATGATTCGTTGTCTTTAGAATTAAGGATGAAGTTTTGATATCCCGTTTTCTACTGTCCCTTTTTTCACTAGATCTGGGATGCACCACGATGCAGAAGAATAAGAACAATGGAAGGTCATCGTCTAAGAGTTGGAGCCTTGGCATGGAGCTCATCTGTTCTGTCTTCTGGTAGCAGAGACAAAAGTATACTTCATAGAGATATACGGTCTCAAGAAGATCATGTCAGTAAGCTAACAGGTCACAAATCCGAAATCTGTGGACTCAAATGGTCTTTCGACAATCGCGAGCTAGCATCCGGTGGAAATGACAATAAGGTAAATGTATAATCATCATTTTGTGTCCGAGAAAAAACATAACTTTTCAAGCACGGATAATGATTCTAGGATCTTGCAGCTTTTTGTATGGAACCAACATTCAACACAACCAATTTTGAGATATTGTGAACACTCAGCAGCGGTGAAAGCCATTGCATGGTCTCCACATCTTCATGGACTTCTTGCCTCTGGTGGCGGAACTGCTGATAGATGTATCCGTTTCTGGAACACAACGACAAACACTCGTCTAAGTTGCATAGACACCAACAGTCAGGTAAACTGATTATGCTAACTTTGAATAGATAACCAACATTGGAAGGAGTGGTCTAAGTAATCATCTTCCTACACACAGGTGTGTAATCTGGCTTGGTCTAAGAACGTGAATGAGCTTGTGAGCACGCACGGATATTCCCAAAACCAAATAGTCGTCTGGAAATATCCAACCATGACCAAAGTAAGAATTTATGTTCTTCATTTCTATTTCTTCTCTTTGTTGCTGAATTTTGAGATTTTAGTGACTAAATCTGTTTTCTTAAAGTTGGCCACTCTCACGGGTCATACATTCCGTGTTCTGTTCCTTGCAGTGTCACCTGATGGACAGGTTAGTTTTTTTCTTTCTTTTTCTCTCATTGTATGTTCTTGTAAACATCATCTTTGGCTTATGTTTTTTTTATCTATTTATACTTGCATGAACACAATATTTTTGTACATGTTGCAGACGATTGTGACAGGAGCAGGAGACGAAACCTTGAGATTCTGGAACGTCTTCCCTTCTCCAAAATCTGAGGTAGAGAACCTGAAACACATATTGCTGATTCTGAACGTTAATCTGATGAAAATGAACAATGTATAACACATAACATTCTCTGTTTCTACTCTCAGAGCAGGGAAAGCAAAATCGGGGCATCATCTTTTGGTAGATCAACCATCCGATGACGGATTAGGTGACCATCCTAACGAAACCTCCCAGGGATTTTGTGAAGTCTTTCTCATGAGAAAGACTAAAAGTAGTGGCAACAGATAAAACCTTAAATTTTATTTAAAAGGTTAGAGTTTTGTGTGATCTAGATTTCTTGAGATGTTCTTCTCCGTTGTACAGATTGAATATTATTCTGTAAATATAACATTTTCTGAAACTTTTGAACACGCACCAAAGAGAGTGTAACGTAGATTTGTCCTTGAAAGTTCAATTTATGCTTTTGATGACACTCATGCCACGTTATGTCTCCTTTGTGCATTTGAAGTTCGGACTAAGCTTTAGCCCACTTTTAAAAACTAGTCGGCGAAGCTTTCTTTGGTCGGGCTGAATCATCTCTGGAAGAGCTAGTCGAAATTCTAAGGTCTTGGACTCACATGATCCTTATAAATGACCCACAAAGATAGTTCCTCTTTTAACAAAAGAAACTTAACAAAAAAAATGAGATTCTCTCGAATTATTCTCCACGTGAAGATGGTCCCATTGACAACATCATGCAGAACCAAACCGATTTTTATCGTACAAATATCATCACAAACAATTAGAGATCTAATTACGAGTTATAAACTAGGCTTTGTTGTGTTAAATATAAATCAACTTTTATTAATACCCATGGAATTTTATCACAAAAGTTTCTATGATCATAAAAAATCTTTGTTCCTTCCCTATATAAATCGAGTCCATCAAAATGAAGAGATATGGATTAACATATTGCATTTCAATTTGCAAAATTTACAGTCCCTGAGTTTTACTTTTGCAGACGATTGTAAATCAAAAGACATGAACCATATGTCAGGGTCAGTTGATGGGACAAAACACTAAGACTAGACTTGGCCTCACCACACAATCTTTCCCTCACGTTTTATAAATACATGCATTCGAATGGATTCTTCTTCAAATTATGATATATATATATATATATATATATGTACAATAATAATTCAGGTCATTGTGGAGTCATCTTTTGTTCAAAACTGACAAAAGAAGAAAGAGTTAAGCTACACTATAATACATGAGAATGTACTATATGGCCATTGTTGTAATAAATGAAGCGACCCACCAACATTGTCATTAAACTATAGGATGTCCAATAGCTACTATAATGTTGTATCATCATTTGTCATTTTGTTGTGTCACAAATGATGATCTACATTCCACCAAAAACTTGCATCAAAATCTACCAAAACTTAACCAAAATCTAATATAATGAGTATATTTTTCTCTCTAAACCTTGGAAGCTAGAGAGAAAGAACTTTGCTGACAATGGAGGTGTTTTTTGTGAGACTTTAGCCATGTAATTTACCTTACCGTTGCGATAATATCTAGCGACTTCAACTTAAGCAAAAAATAATGATGATAAAAATAAGATATTTAGCTTCGGTTATATTAATGAATGATTATGAGTGTTGTTGGATGGCTGAAGAAAATATTTCTCTTATAAACTGGTCACTGCAACCATATGTATAGTGTTATTCATGTTACATTTGTATAATTGTATCTTATTTCAGTTATATAATTATGTCGCTCAGCGACTTTAACAAGATTTGTTCTGTGGTTAGAATGATCTAACTAATGACTTGACATCAGAGTTTGATTCCTAGAATTTCTATTAAGTCATCCATGTGATTTTTTTTTCTAATAACAAGTTTTAATACATTAATTTTTTTTGAAAAAATAATATGGTTTATAACTACCAAACAAATAATTTAATTAATAATTTAAATATTTTTCGTATAAATATTTAAATAAAATAATTCCATTTAAAATAAAAATAAATAAATTAATAAGTCATTGGCTGTGGTCGGAATTACACCTACCAAAACCGACCACATTTATAATGTTCGTCGGTTTTGGTAGGTATAAATTCCGACCAAAACCAACGACTTGGGAAGTTATTTTCTTTAAAAAAAATTAAATTAATTGTCGTCGGTTGTGGTCGGAAACAAGTTCCACTAAAACCGACCGAAATATAAAATTACGACCAAAATCGACTACAAATTTCCGTTTAAAGTTTAAAAAACATAGTTAATTTCTCGTTGGTTTTGGTCGGTATTGATTCCTACCAAAACCAACGAGTTTTACTATTTATTATTTTTAAAAAATTATGGTTTTGGTAGGTATCATTATCGACCAAAACCAACGAGAAATTAACTATTTTTTTTAAATTTTAAACGGAAATTTGTGATCGGTTTTGGTCAGGATTTTATATTTTGGTCGGTTTTGGTGGGACTTGTTTCCGACCACAACTGACGATAATTAATTTAAATTTTTTTAAAAATTTTTTAATCTTTGTCGGTTTTGGTCGGGAACAATCTCACCCAAACCGACCAAAACCGACGACTATATATGATTTATTGGATTAAAATAATTATATAATATCTGGTCGGTCTTATCGTCGGGTTTTCTTAACCAACGAAAACCCACGACATTTGTTTCCCTAGGAAAATGCCTTATTTTCTTGTAGTACCTATCCTACTACAATATAGCTTAAAAAGGAATTTTGGATGTGAAATTTAAGCTATGAATCAGATTTTGTTGATCCAATTGTTGACAAAAAAAAAAAAAAAAAAAAAAGGGAANTTCACCTTGTATAACTAGTAGAGTGGGAGAATATAATAGTGACACTTATTATGCTTAACAAATGTCATTCCTTTGGAATATCTTACTCACCAAAGATAAATGATGCATATTCATGAGATCTATCATTTTGATTTGTCTGTGTTAGTTATAGAAATTCCCAAGAGGTTATCTATGACATTCTCATGTGTTCCATTATGTAGATAATGATGTTCAGACCATGGAATTGTGCTAACTGACGGAAAGCAACATTCGCATTCATCGGAACAAGGTAGCTCCGGCAAAGTTTCACACTTTTTGCGGGTCTTATTTCCGTCGTGCTGGTGCTGTGAAGTTGCCTCCCAAAGTGATCCCCAACATTCAACCTTGTTGTATTCCTGAATGTTTGAGTGGAAATAAACCCACACAAGAGACTCTTGTAGGTCAGGGTTGCTATACAACAAGTTTCCATCTCCATGGACAAAAGCTTCCAAAACCTATATAAATCAAAAAGTCTAATCAATATAACTAATATAACACATTGTTACATTTCACAAAGAATATAAATTTATCTTGTAGGTAGGAATTCCAAATCGAAACCCAAGACTAATTACCAACAACTAACAACATAACAGTTTCGATAACTTATGAGTTTCTGAGTCAAAACGAAATGAAAATGAGTAAAATGGTCTATGCGGTATATATATTAAATTGTAATACTCTCAAATTCCGATATGAGAAATCTGTCAAATTCTAACAACTTCACCATTATCAAATAAACATATTGCACAGCTTACCATTGGTAACTCTTTGCAGAAAATGTAATACCGAAGCGTTGCAATGAGATCCAAAAGGAAGTGACCTCCGCTAATGTGGCAATGAACGTGAAGTGACATCTTACCTTTCACCTTCTTCCACTCGGCTACTACTTCATCCCGGAAGAACTTATTTGCCCATCCTTGCAGCTAGTAAATCCAAAGGAGACATTATCAATCTCCTAGAACACCAAATCATAAACCCTAAACCTTGAAGAGTATGTAGACTTTATGATTTACCTGAGAGTTATTGATGGATTGAGATACAGCTAAAGTTAACTTTGCTGTTAAGTCATTGTGAGTAAGAGTATAAGTTCTTGGGAGCTTTGATGGATGTTTCTTATCATCAACTCCTAAGAATAGTACTTTTAACTTCGCGTCTTCAAAGATCGCTTGTCCAAACAATCTCGCAACCTTTTCCGTTTAGAACACCAAAATACCAAATCTTCAGTATACTCTCACCAAGTTTAGACTCAAACAGAAGTGACAAGAACCCTAAGAAAACATAACTAGCTAGTAACAGTAGAAACAAACCTAGATCAAATAAATATTAATGAACATTATTAACAAACGAGAATTTTGTAAGAAAAAAGATATGAGATTCTTACAGGAACAATAAATCTTTTCTTCATCTTGGATTGTTTAGTGATAACACAGAGTGAGCTAGAGCTCTGTTTGTCTTGAAACACTGGTTTCATTTTCGATGGTAGTAAAAGATTTGAAGATAAACTCAACATATCTTCTTATTGTCGAATATTCGCAATTTGCTGAAACAAGATTGAAGATTTTTAGTAACTAGTAACAGGTGCAACAATTGCGAGAATTCTATTAACAAATAAAGCAAAAAAATATGAGTTTCTCTCGAAATTCTTTTCTCGCATTTTCCACGTGAAGATGGTCCCAGTTACTGTAACCATGGTACTACGTATAACCAAAACTGAGTTTTGTAGTTTACAAACAAATATAAGCTCATAGAATTAGAGATCTGGTTACCGATTATTAATTAGGGTGAACTAAGTGAGTATCACTTACTAATTAGTCTTCTTTCTTCTCACAGGTAAGTATAATACTTCTTTTAACTCTACGTGAGATGACATGTGACATTTAGTTTAGTGGTACATGGTAAGTTTATTAAAAATATATGCGTTTGCACGTCAAAAAATCAAATCATACTGCATATATTATGTATGAATTTGACTAATGAGCAAAGGCTCCCCATGATAAAAATATGTTAAAAAGTGTTTAAGGACCAAATACAACATAAATAGGTGACTTATTAATTAGAAGATATTTTATTACCCAAAAACCTTTTCTTCTGCCTCTTGTCCACAAATCTTCGAGCTACAGGATCTCCAACGCCATTTTTAACATCAATTCTTTATGTTTTGAATTTGACATTGGTTTGGTTGACTCAGACCAGAATAACCACTTTTAAAAAAAAATTATTTGAGGGGTAAAAGAAACATAAAATGTGCACCAATGCCTAGCAAAGTTTTTACTTACCTATTAACTAAGCTTTCTTATGTGAAATATAAATAATTTTTATTGATATAAGAAGTTTTTCTGAATTTTTGTATTCTTTTATATCTTCCTTCATATTAAATATTCTTGTTCCCTCACATCATCAATAGTTAAATTAACTAAGATTATTATGAGTACAACAATAAAGCCATTTTCCAAATCTATCAATTTTAATAATGTGTGAAAATTTTATTCAATACTAACCAAAGGTTCTGAAAAAATCAGCATATCAAAAAAAAATCATTTGTTCATGATGAGTAATATCACGAATACATCCGACAATAACAGAAAAATATCTTGTATTTTAAATTTTTTATGATATGTATGTCTATCTCATTAGTTATTCTTATTATCATGTGGAGTTTTTCAATAATATAATAATAACAAGATCGACCATTTTTAAACCATTTTAACGTACTTGTTATTGTAAACGTCCATCCAGCCATCAAAATCAATAAACAAAATACTTGATATTAGTTCTCATACTCAAATCAATAAACAAATTACTTGATATTATTAGTTTTCATTGAACCATCAAATTAACAAAATTTAGAAAGTGTTCATTACTATCTATTTTTAATTCTTTGTTTTAACCATAAAGCGCTAAAACCAGTTTTACGTAAAACTTTTTACCAAAGAAATATTTTTCTGATAATTCTTAAACTTTTCATGCACATGTTTATCCATCATTTATATATAATCGGACATATTTTCGATGATTGTAGAAATTTTCCATCATCTATATGCAATCAAATATATTCTTGATTATTGTAGAAATTTTCTTTACGCTAGTCTGTATGTGTAAATGTGTTGGATAAATGTGTTGGATGTAGTGGACACTTTTATTAGTTTTATTTGCTTAAGTTTCCTCAATTTCTAAATATCATTCCATGTATATTCCAAAGCCAAAGAAAAGAAGAAGATTTTCTTTAAATAAATTTTTAACAATGCAAAAGTTATAATTGTTATTTCTCTAATTTTCTGCTTTTTTTATCAATCGTAATTAGATATATTCATGATTAGAACAGAAATCAAATTAATATACCTAAAATATCACAAACATTTCTGATTAATGTACCTAAAATATCGTAATTATATTAGAAATGTGAAAACAAGAAATGGAGAGAACATAAGGAAAAGAAAAGTGAAAAAATTTCTAACTATATTTCTCTTTTTCCTTTTGCTTTAAATAAGTTTTACATTGTTTACAACCGAACAGTTTAGCCAAGACTGTTAAACAATGTTTAACTATACTATTTTAATAATCAAAATTCAAAATTTTACTTATATAAAATTAATCTCAAACCTGATATTTGCTTGATTTTTGTTGCACAGTATATAATACTAAATGCATAATTGGTAAAGTATAGAGAAAAATAGATAAGACTATACATACATTTTAAATAATGTGATTGATATAATAATGAATAATTAGACTTTAAATTACAAAATTAGACATTATAATTTATTTTTAGTATTATTTGTAAGATTTAATCAAAGATAAAACTATAATTTAACTATATTTAATGCTCTATGCTCGAGAAAAACTTTTTTAAGAGTATAGAACTATTAAACATTACAGAACCTTCTATGCTTACATAAAATTAATGTTAATTGACAATTTAGAGCATTATGCCACCAAATATACTTTTCCATTAAGCCTTTTAAGACTTATGTTAAAACAAATGTCGATTCTTATTAACACCAAACAACTAAAACAACTTTATTTTGAACTATCTTAACCACCGAAAAAATAGGTTACATCTACATGAGATCTATCACTTCGACTTCTCAACATTAGGTATAGACATTCCCAACAAGCCCCGTTCAACATTCTCATGTGGTTCGTTATGTTGATAATGACGCTGAGACCACGGGATTGAACTAACTGACGGAAAGCAACATTGACACTCATCAAGACAAGGTAGCTCCGGCAAAGTTTCACACTTTTTCCGCGTCCGATTTCCGTCCGAGGCTGCCTCCCAAAGCGGTCCCCAACACTCAACCTTGTTATACTCCGGGATATTCGAATGGAAATAAACCCAAACAAGAGATTCTTGTAGCTCAGGGTAACTATTCAACAAGCTCCCATCTCCATGGACAAAAGCTTTCAATACCTATAAACCAATACCTCAATCAATATATCTAACAGACCACACTGTTACATACTTTATATAGAAGAATGCAGAACTGAACTTACTACTGGTAATTCTTTGCAGAAAATGTAGTACCGAAGCTTCGCAATGAGATCCAAAAGGAAGTGACCTCCACTAATATGGCAATGAACATGAAGTGACATCTTACCTTTCACTTTCTTCCACTCAGCTACTACTTCATCCCTGAACAACTTATTTGCCCATCCTTGCAACTAGTAAATCCAAAAGACCAATTATCAGTCTCTTGAAACATCAAACCATAAACCCTAAAGCTTGCAGAGTTGATGAAATACCTGAGAATTATTGATGGATTGAGATATAGCTAAAGTCAATTTTGCTGTTATGTCACTGTGAGTAAGAGTGTAAGTTCTTGGAAGCTTTGATGGATGCTTGTTCTCATCAACTCCCAAGAATAATACTTTCAATTTTGAGGCTTCAAAAATCGCCGGTCCAAATAATCTCGCAACCTTATCCATTCACAAAAACAAATTTTTAATAGACCCAAACAAGAACCCTAAGAAACAGAGTACAAGCTATTCAACTTTTATACTGATTCCAAAATTTTCCACAAGTAGTAACAGTTCTTCATACAAACAAACCTAAATCAAACATATTAACAAGGAAATGAACTCTAAAAACAGAGTATAGAGTTGAGATTCTTACAGGAACAATAGATCGGTTCTTCATCTTGGGTCGTTTAGTGGTAAAACAGAGTGAACTACTTCTCTGTTTCTCTGGAAAAACTGGTTTCATCTTCGATGGAAGTAAAAGATTTGCAGATAAACTACACATCTCTGCTTGTTTTCAAATATCCAAAACTTGCAGAATTTAAGAATCAAACACAGAGACACCTCTTGTGAGAAGTCTATTCAGATCTCACGCTATTCTTGCGTGTTCGTAATCAAAACTTGTAACGTTGAAGCCCACAAAAAATCGAGCTTGCTTTCGCTTTCACTTTAGCCTTTTTTTTCTCTTCCGGGAATTTTGGTGTGTGTTTTTTTCTTTTCTTCTTGTTGATGTTGCGTGTTGGGTTAAAGAAGTATGTAGATGAGTTTAATCAAAGGTTGCTTATATATGTAGACTTCTTCTCAGTTCAATGATCACTTCTCTTATTGAGACTGCGACGTGGCGTCCAGCTTCTTTACTGCATGAGCTTGCATGTGTCGTTAGGTTAAGGTTCACACGTGGCGTTTACTGTGTTTCTCCGGTTCGGTGTTTTGGATAACGACTCACCGTTTTATTAACATACAAGAGGTTCGGTTTTTTTTGCCAAATTGTCACTTTTTTTCGTTGTCTTTGCCTTAAATGTTTATCCGTACGAACCGGTTTGACCAGATCTTAAAGGTCGGTTTACGCTTTGATCGAAGTTAATTGTCTGTTAGTTGATTCTGATGATGAGGGAGGGCTATTTTACAGTCCAGCCCATTTTTGATGGACTTGGGCCTTTTTTACAGTTCAGCCCATTCGGGCAACTCAAATCGAACCAATTTCAGACCAGCTCAAATTACATTAGCCCATCAAACCGAATCGAGAACCATCTTGACAACTCCTTCGTCTTCTTCTTTCATTGCTTCTAAGTTGCGATTCGCGCTTCCAGAAGCCGTAGCTCCTCCATTCCGACAACTCGACGACATTAATGGTCAGAAGACAATCTCAGATACCACTTTAGTAGAATGTCAACTGCATTCTTAAGATTATCAACAATGGTTTTATTTTTCAGCACCCTCCACTTTATATTTTTTCTTCCAAATCATCTTCTCTTTTTTCCACCTCAAAATTAAACACACATATATTTTTTATTCGCTACAATGGTTTTGTTTTGAAAAAAATGCAACACCATACTCCACACCAATTCTATTTTATATTTCTATTTATTATATTTATGACATTCATTTTTAAAAATAGATCTTATAAAAAATAGAAAAATTTAAATAAAAAGAATAATTTTAAAACAAAGAAAAATATTAAAACTTAACAAACTGTTTTCCTAAAAATATATTGATAACAAATATATTAGAAAATATGATTTTTTGTGTGTGTACGAATTGAGTAAAACTAATCTCAATTGATAGAGAATGAAAAATTATGAATTTTGGTGTAAACTTTATAAAATTATATTAAATATTTTATAAGATATTTGTTCTCAAATGATTGAGGTGAAAAAAAAAATCTGTAATTTTAATAACGAATCATAAACTGACACGTGTCTTCTCTATTTATTATTAAAAATAATAAAAACATAATTCAATAACAGTTTGCCACGTTTCATGCTTGGTAAAATCCTCGACCTGAATTTTCTTTAACCTGTTGAATCCACCTCATTCAAAATCAAACCATTGCACCACCTATTTTTTCTCAAGTGTTGAATTCTTTTATTCAACACCCAAATTTGTGTCCATTGTAAGTAGTCTAATACTAAGGATTTTTAACACTTTAATTGTTTCGTATGAAACTTGTTTGATGCTATGTCATATTCTAAAACACTTTCACCTTCTTTAGATAAAAATTTACATGGTTACGACTCATAAACACTCTCTGCGGCCGAGAACCTGAGCGTCTCTCACACATAAGACCAGCATTATCGGGAGTTTCTAGTGTGTTTCTTAGGGTTAAATATAATTAAATTAAATTAAAAACTCATTAATATGCTAAGAATCGTTTCTTATTTAAAAAACGATTTCGTTTTAAGAGACTGTGACATGGCGGATTTTGATTGGTAAGCGAAAGAAATACAAAAAGAGAAAAAAATAAAAAAATCAGAAACATTTTCGTCTCTCTCATCTCTCTCTCGAAAGAAGCCGGAGAACAAGATTGAAATCGGGAGAGAAGTTCTCGTTTAGAGGCTTAAATTGATTTGATTTTGAAATTATGAATTAGGGTTCGTCGGTTTTAGACTTTGGATTCCAAAATTTCTTCTCATCATTCTCGTCCTTATTTGCTTATGAGTTAACTCTCAATGTGAATTTAGTTTCACTGGACGCAACAAGATCTTCCACTTCAATTTAGCATCTTCAATTCGGAATTTCCCTCATGGTGTCCTCAGTGAAGATGGGTACTGTTTCTTTTCTCTTTTGCTTAGATTCTCTTCTATTTAGGTTACATATGCTTGAATTTCATCTTCATGGAATTAGGCTAATCATAGGATGTTGACTGTTGATGCTTAAGATCGATTTTAACTTGGGCAAAAGCGAAAGTAAACAGATAGATCTCAAACTTTGAACTAGAAAATGGAAAGAACAATTCTTGTATTGATTTTTGCTTAAGGTTACAAAAGATATCTTCTCTCTAATTACAACTCTCCTTTATTTATAAGCCTAAGCATCTGACCTAACTGTGTTGTCGCCCCTCCTCTTTTTTCGGCCTCTTCTTCGGAGCTCGCCAACGTGTGCTGAGCCGTTTGAATTTTTTTATGGGCCTGAGCCGAACTTCAAAGGAGAAAGAGCTAATCGGGTATGAGCCTTAATGAATCTTCTGGAGCAAATGGGCCATGTACCAACATTGACTGATTAATTTGTTTAGTGCATAAGATATATGGATTGATGTTAACTGATTTTCATTCCAGATATTGGGACACCAGACAGCCAAATCATGTGCATACCCAACAACTTCCAGATAAGTGCTATGCATTATCTGTGAAGCATCCTCTAATGGTTGTTGGAACTGCCGACAGAAATTTGATAGTCTTCAACTTGCAAAACCCTCTGGTAAGAATAGTTTTCTTTGATATTATTACTTACGCATGAGAGTTCTGAGTGCTAAGAATGCTGAGAGCATCACATGGTTTCGTGATATCATGATCAATCTAGCACTAACATATGGATAGATTATACAAGCACATGTGGTATCGTAGAAGGAAAAAGTCTCCCTTGTCATCAGACTTATGAACAGGTATTCAATCCTCACAGTGACAGTTTCTCTTGTGTAAACTGTAGACTGAGTTCAAGAGAATCCAATCACCACTGAAGTACCAGACGAGGTGTGTTACTGCTTTCCCTGATCAACAAGGATTTCTGGTATGATTATTTTTATATAACTTTCCTATTATGTCTTTGTTGATTTAATGTATCAGGAATTTGGCTTGTTTGTTAGATGTTAACAATTAGGTTTAACATTGCAATGTTCTTCATTGCAACCTCGAGAGAGTTGTGTAGGATATTTTAGTAATGAATAAAGTAACTTGATATTGGAGTTTATTTTTGGAGTCTCACACCTTCAGATCCTATCTATATCACAAAAAATGTTCAGATCCATTGTGTTTTATAGGTTGGTTTAATTGAGGGACGGGGTGGTGTTCATCATCTGGATGATTCTCAACAAAGCAAAAACTTCACAGTTATAGTTAGTGTTGTCCTAACAAGCAGAGCCATCTTCCAGAATGAAGAAATACATAATCTATGCAGTTTCCATCACAATCCGTATAGTCTTGGGCTTTATGCTTCTTGCACTCATATGGAAGTTCGACTTCTCACCATTTATGGTCTTAATCGTTGCGATCCACTCAAGTCTTTTTAAATGTGGAGAAATTAGCCTCAATTATATTGACAATCTTCTTGTTTCTTAAGATTGCTACTATCATTGCTGTGTGCGCAAACTGGAACTTTGCAAGGATCAAAGGTATTGGATGGGGATGGGGCAGGAGTTATCTGGCTCTACAGTATTGTCTTCTACATCCCACTCGATATCCTCAAGTTCATCATCAGATATTCACTAAGTGGCGGAGCTTGGAACAATGTTATTGAGAACAAGGTTTGTCCCTAAAAACAAGACCATAAAAAAGTCTTCTTCTCATTACAGTTTTCTAACTTTTGTCTCTTTTTGTTCAGACTGCTTTCACATCAAAGAAAGACTATGGAAAGAGAGAGAGAAGCACAATGGGCACAAGCTCAACGTACACTTCATGGATTACAACCACCACAAATTTCAGATAAGTTCAATGACAAAAGTACGTACCGAGAACTTTCAGAAATAGCAGACCAAGCCAAGAGACGAGCTGAAGTTGCAAGGTAAAGCTCAATTAACTCATTGATTCATAACATTTTATTCCTCAAAATATGGCCTAAGAACTTCTTCTCTTGTAATTTTAGGTTAAGAGAGCGTCATACATTGAAAGGTCATGTTGAATCAGTAGTGAAGCAGAAGGGACTTGACATTGAAGCTATCCAACAACATTATACCCTATAATTTCAGAAACATTCGTCTCTCAGTTTAGTTAGGAACTACAAGAGTATTGAATAAATCACCACTTTCATAATTACAGAATGCTGCAAAAGTATTTATTTGTTAGCAATTGATGTGGCTAAATTTTTTTTTACTTTTTCTGATATATTATTGGTTTTGCCTTTACATATGCTTGAATTTCTATTTAGGTTAGATATGCTTGAATTTCTCTTTTTTCCTAAGAAACTTATCTAAGAACCTACTATTAATCACACCTACAAATTCAAACAAAAATACATCTCTTAAATCTCCTTTTCTCTAATTTAATCATTTAATAATACTAAGAGACTCTTAATAAAAACTTACCAATAATGTTGCTCTAAGACCATCTCCAATGGCTAAGATACTTTGTTAGTTTCTTAACAATAAAATATTAATATTTTAATTATTATTTTACTCTAAAAGATTTATATCCAATCATTATTTGCCACATATACCATAGAATTTCTTAAAAATGGGTGAAAAATTCTTAAATAAGAACTTTATGAAACCAACTTTTCTCTTTCTCTTAAAAATAATATTATTTTAGTTGCTATAGATTACTTTTAATTATTTTATATATACGAGCCTCTTGTTAAGAGCATGTACATCAGTGAATTCCACTAGGGATTTACCAAAAAAAAAAAAAAATTAAAAAAAATTTTAAATTTTTTTTAAAAAGAATTAAAAATGACCAATCCGGGTTCGCCACCCAGATTTCAAAAGTTCGCCGGCAAGAACTTTGAAACAGGTTCGCCACGTAGCAAACCCGGATTGGTCGTTTTTAATTTTTTTCATTTTTTTTTAAATATTATTATTATTTTTTTTGGTGAACCCCTAGTAAGGTTCACTCATGTACATGCTCTAAAAAAACTTGTTAGAGGTGCTCTAAGATCATTTTTAGTAGAAGCTTTTCATCACTAAAAAAATAAAAAATAATAAAAAAGTAAGAGAGATGTGAGAGATGATTTCTCATTTGAGAAACTTTGAGAACCCTATAAGAAACTACCATGCTACATGTAGATACATAATTTATTAAATTTCATATTTAAAATAAAAATTTAATTATAAATTAAGTTATATTAAAATATTAATATTTTTTATCTACTATATAATAAAAAGAAAACATTTCGAAACTTTACCCGTTGACTCGACCTTATTTACTCATAATGCCATTAGAGATTTTATTTAAATAATATAGTTCGAATTTTTTAGAAAGGTTATTGATGTAATAACCTTAATTCTAATCTTATACATCATACCCTATATAATTACCATGCACTAATCATGAATCTTCCCTA
>OVBA01002865.1:0-31484 GCA_900406435.1 Lepidium aucheri
CCACTTACTTAACCACTTACCTCAATGATTTGATAGCTTAGACCGAAAAACTTTGTTATCAATAGGCTATCATCTCCTCAATCTGTTTACATGATCACTCTAGCATAACTTGTTGCTTCATCGTTTGCAAACCCAAATTCAGATTCTATCCTTGTAAGTGCCAGCTCAAGAGGGTCCTCAACAAGTATCTCTTCGTTCAACTCTTNATCTCTTCGTTCAACTCTTTTTCAATTTCCTCAGAAGTATCAACAAAAAAAGCCATACCATTCAGCATCTTGTCCATCTCAAATCTCATCTTCATATCACCTAGTTGTAGGTCTATTCTTGTATTCTTGACATCAATCATAGCACCCACTATTCTGAGAAAAGTTCTACCTAAGATTAAAGGATCCTTAGGTTCTTCATCTAGTTTGAGCACTACAAAATCTGTTGGTACTAATGCATTCCCAACTTCGACATCGAGATCTTCAAGGATACCCACTGGAAATTTCACTGAACGGTCTGCAAAGATAAGAGAGATCTTTGTTTGCTTGAAGTCCGAAAATCCTAACCTTAAGGCTACAGAATATGCCATGAGGTTTACACTAGAGCCAAGATCACACAATGAACGCACAAAGGTCACATAACCTATCCGAACTGAAAGTACAAATTGCCCAGGATCTTCTTCTTTCTTAGGATCCAATTTTGAAGTCTAGAACTGCAGTCTTGTGTAATCATCATCACTCTTTCCTCTCCTATGAACTTGTTTGTCCCTAGACCTTTGACATAGTTCTTAAGTGAAGGTATCATCTGCATGGCATCAATATAAGGTAACCAAACAGACAAATCTGATAAAAACTCCTTACACTTGGCATTCTCCAAATCCTTTTTAGACTTCTTTGGTGGGATGGGATAAGGTGGTACTGGTACATATGTTCTCTCAGGTGCTACTGATTGCTTAAGAGGTACAGTTACAGGTGATGGCTCTCTCTCTCTGGTTGTGGAAACTGCTCTAGAATTAGCAAAGGTGTGCTTGTTTCCACATAGATCTCTTCAGCTCTATCATCCTCAACATCGGCTACTACTCTCTCTGGTCTTGGCCTTTGGAAATTTGCTTCAAGCTCCTTGCTACTTCTCAGCGCAACAGCATCACAAGCTTGGTGATCATCACTCGAATCAAGAGGAAGAGTCGTGTTTTCTACCCTAAACATAACATAATCGATTATGGAACTCAACTCCGAGTACATCATTCCCATCTGATTATTGATTTCAAACGTAGTCCTAGACTGTCCCTGATTGACCTGCTCCAATAAAGCTTTAATCTCGTCGATAGATGAAAGAGTAGGACTTGCGATAGTCTTTTGACCGGTGTAAAACACTTTAAATTGATGCTCTTGGAGATTAGGATTCCTCTCTGATGCACATAACTTAACAGACTTCCTCTTAAACTCACTTGAAGCTATGAACTGATCCAACTTCTCCCATATCCCTGCGATTTTATCTGTCTCACATGAAGGGTCTTTGTGATCCCATAAATCTCCAATACTGACAGCCAAATTCTCAATCAGTTGGAAAGCACTATCACTCATGTTTGTAGTGAAATCTCCTTTGCTTGAAGCATTAAGTAGCTTTTTGAACTCCAGCTCAATCCACTATTAAAGAAGTTCAGAACTTGTTCATCGTTGAAACCATGTTGTGGACAATCTATTCTATATCCTTTCAGACTATATGCTTCTCCAAAAGACTCATCATCTCTTTTATGAAAGTTCGAAATATGATTCTTCAACTTAGCAGTCTTTTCTTTGGTAAAGAAGTGGTCCAGAAACTTGTTTCTAACTTGTTCCCATGAAGTTAAGGATCCTGCTGGTAAAGACTGAAGCCATTTGGTCCCCTTCCCTTCTAAAGAGAACTTGAAAAGTTTACACTTAGTGTAGTCCTCAGAGATTCCTCTAGGTGTTGTTGTACTGCAGATTTCCTCGAAGTTTTCGAGATGGTATATAGGGTTTTCAGCAAGGAAACCGTGGAAGGCAAATTGTCTAATCAATACTATCAGAGGAGGACTCAACTCATGGTCAATGCAACCCTCAGGTATACTAATAGAAATCACAGATCGACACTGGTAGTAGTTGTGAGGAGTTTCTATTTCACCGATAGCTCTTTTTGGCATCTGTTCCGCCCTAGCATCTCTTTCCCGTTTCAGCTCTTCAATCTCTCACTTCAACTGCTCCAATGTAGCTTCCTGACTTGTTGGATCTGCTACTACTTCTTCTCGATCAGCCATTGTAAAATCAATCCTGAAAAACAAAACAAAGGAACAAAAACAAAAAGGTAAACAAAAGGTGTGTTAGTCTCTAACTCAATAAATAATCGAAAAGCAATGTTATTGATCCCCGGCAGCGGTGCCAAAAACTTGATAATACGTTTTAACCCTATATCTACTGAAACTGCACAGTAAATGAAATTGAATTTAGTGATCGAATCCACGAAGACCAATTATCACACTAATGATTGTATTATTTAACTAGAGCTAAGATGATGGATATTTTGATTGGAATCGATTGTAACTAAGAAATATAATGTAAAACAATAACTAAAGGCATCAAGCTTAGGGAATTCAAAAGGAAATCAGGGGTTAGAATGAGGAATCTATTCATGTAGGTTCAGTTCCGTTCTCGACTCAGAAATAACGATTGACTAACCTACTCTCGCAGCGATAGTCACTATGCTTAGATCCTAAGGCTCCTAACTCTCGTTGGTTCTAGAAATCTAACCACGCAGTATTAACAGTTCTGAAGTGTCCACAACCCAACCTAGCATCAACTCTCGTTGGTAGTGAAGGTGTTGCTAATCTAGAAAGGTTCTGGTTCTTATTAAACTTCTGAGATAATAAGTAACCTAAGATCATAGATTAGTTAGCTACTCTAACCTATGCATTAACCATGTTAAAATCCTATTTTTTCTTCACTCTTATGTACCTTAAGATCCTTTGAATACCCTAAATTTGACTATTAACTACTCAGACATGGAAATAAAGAACAAGCAAGCAATTGTAAAGGAATTCATTAAAAACTGAAAATAGATAAGAATAGAGGTTTAGAGATTCTTCTCCAATGGTGCAGAGATCCGAAATCTTCTCCTCTAGGTTACAACAAACGTCTGTAACTTTTCTGATCTCAAAAACTATATCTAAACACGTGTTTTTGACCTAATATATTGAGTAAACCGAACTGGTACAAAAATAAGGAAATCTGGTTTTCGCTTCGCAGAGTCATTGATCAATCGATCCTTGAACTGCTCGATTGATCAATTTTTCTTTATTCGATCGTGAAGCTTCCAAGTCATGCAAAGGGTCGTGCGTAACTTCTTCTTCAATAGCTCGATTGATCTCTGAGTGCTCGGTCGTGCAGTGGATCGTGCGCACGATATAGATGGATGGAGGTCGATCGTGTCAAACATGAGAAGTCGATCAATGGATCAAGCGTAGTCTTCTCCTTTAAAGTTGTGATCGATCGATCTTAGTGTTGATCGATCGATCCTTTGTCTCGTAGTGGAAAAATCTAGAGTTAAGCTCCAATCCAGCTCAGCATGTGGAATCCAAAGTATCCTTGCATTTTGTACATGAAAGGACTCTAAAAACACAACAAAGACTAAAGAAAACATATGAATTAGTAAGCTATAAGTTGGTATAAACGAGGTATATCAACGAGCTTTGGTAATGAAAGGTCTAATTAGGCGCGTGGGAAATGGCGATACCATCAATGTCTAGAATGGTCCATGGATACCTGATAGCGTCCCACGTCAAGCAATAGGAGTGGGCAAAAACATTTATCCAAAATCTACGCATATCGGAGTTGATAGATTCGTGCGCACGGTTATGGAAAGAAACTATATTAAGAAAAAATTTTATACCAAAAGATGTTGAGCTGATCTTGGAATTCATATACCAAATTGCCAATTGCTGACAGGTTTGACTGGCATTTTACTAAGAGTGGCTTCTACACAGTGAAAACATGGTATTGGGCTGAAGGGAATTCATCACAATTCAAATCAAAATCATTGGGTCCACATATTTATGACCTACAATCTTAGGTTTGGAAGGTTAAGGCACCGTAAAAAATTAAACACTTCATCTGGCAGGCCATCTGAGGCAAAATAGCAATAAAATCTAATCTAGTGCGAAGAAGCATCCAATGCAACGATTGATGTGCCGAATATAAAGATAATGAGACGGTAAACCATGTCCTTTTTGAATGCCCTCTAGCTGTTCAAGCCTGGGCATTATTGAAGATACCCACCGGACCGCATTTCCTGGAGCCTTTTATTTATTCTAATATAGATCACCTGATTTGGAAACTACGTAGGAAGGAAAAATTCAGGAGCTCTGTGGATCCTATGGTTTCTATGGAAAGCACGAAATGAGAAGAACATTAATAACAAGGATATTGACTCTAGGCACCTAGTCTTAGAAGCTGAAACCGAGGCGAATGCTTGGGAATCATCACAACAAGGAAAAATTGTAAATTGGAGAAATGGAATTGATCTCACAAATCCACAAGGAGGAATAATTTCTAGACCCTTAGCAGTTAATTCATCATTTTCATGATATAAATGTATGATAGACGTCTCATGGAAAGATTCAGACCTCTTTTCAGGATTAGGGTGGTATTGCTTTCCTTTTGAGGAAGGAGGAGTAAATTTGGGGGTCCAAAGCATTGGACAAAGTCTCTCCCTGCTTCACTCAGAGTTCGAGACACTCCTCTGGGCCATGACTTGTCTACATGCACTCTAGATATTAGAGGTTGAGTTCCACATAGATTGTTCAGAGCTCGTTACGATGATTGGTGATCATTCTGCTTGGCCAGCCTTCCATTCCTACCTAGCAAATTTCTCAAGACTACAAAGTCTTTTCCATCAGTGCTCCGTAGTTTTGATCCAACAGTGCTTTAAATCACAAAGTTGATTTCCTAGCCTAAAATGTTAGAGGGTTATCTAGGAGCCAAGCATATGTGAATGATGTGCCCTTTCTTTTGTCTCAGTTTTGTTTGTAGCTGAGTAAAGTTGACAAAAAAAAGTAACATGTCCAAATGTGAATTGTTAGTGAGCTCTTTGCTTGTTGCCCACAAACCATTCCCTCAAAGTTGCTTTCCTTGATACATACATTTGAAAAAATGTTTCTTGTTACAGTTCTTCTTGAGTGAGGCTTGTACAACTTGACCTTCAAGTAAAATCATATTAAACAGATCAGAAATTACATATAAATAACAAATAAATGTTTAATGATCAGAAAAAAATATCAAACCTTTTTGCAGAAATGTTTCCAAGCCACACTTTTAATGAAAGCTAATGGCAACTCTCCTAACATAAGCATCTTATTTGTAGCTTCTCTGAATACCTCCTTAGTCACTTTTACATTTTGCAAGTTTCCATCTTCAATAATAATAGGTTGAATATTGGCTTTACCTTCAGCCCATGCCTTGTAATACTTGCAGATTTGAAGATGACTTATAATGTTTGAAGTCCCTGACTTGATATTACACGAATAAACTTTCTTGCAGAAGCATTAATTTGTCAAAAGAAGATGAAGTAAGTTTTATTTTTATAATCAGATCAACTTTAGTTTTTTGCTTAGATAATTAGTGACCGAATAAAACAAGAATAAATAATTAAGTGTCTTAAACACAAGCCAATTATCTAAAGTAATTCCAAGTTAAGCATCTAACCAAGTTAATCATCCAGAATAAGGCCATAGAGAAAACAAGACAAAATACTTCGATAATACAATTAGTTTCCACAATCTACATGACCAACAAAAGTCAAATATAGTCACTTAATAAAAAAACAACTTCTCAGGATTTGAATACCATTTTTACAGTTTCATGGACGAGTTCAATCCTGTGCAAACATAGCTCAACTAGCTTTTCCTTTAGCTTTTTGCACTTCTCCCCCATTTCTTCTTTCTTTGCTCTTTCAGCAACATTCTCCTAGTATGCAGTTATCGTAAACTCATTCAAATCATAAACACTTTCATTCACTGCATTGATGAATGAAGCTATCTCTCTAGCAATATAGAGACAGTTTTTCCCAACCTCCTTCTCTTATTTATCATCTTCTTTCATGGGAGTTGTTCCTACAAGCTTCTTCATTAATCATAACGCCATTGGAACCCCAAATATTACTCGATAAATCAAAGGTTTTTTGGTCAAGTTCTTTAGAAAACACAATTTGTCTCCACTTCCCATTTTAAAGCCTATTCTTCACTTATTTATAGTATTTCTTTTTCAATATATGAAGCTTGGTTAATATTTGGACTTTGGTAGCATCAAAATCGATCAGTCTTTTTTGAAGATATATTTTTCTCTGAGAAAGATGAAAATTTCTCTTTTGGCTTTCTTCTTTTCTCTCCAATAGATAACAACATTCTTCTTCTTGTTCATATAACATTGTTGTCGTATCTGCTAGTATATGAAGATTCGACATCTTTTATTCTCGAATGTGATCAAACCTAAAAATTAATGTGAACAACGAAATCAGAAAGAATAAGTTCTTTGCTAAAGAGGTGAGAAGTTAAATTAAAATATCAAAGAGAAAAAATTTCTTGCCTTTAAATAAGTCTTACTCTTAATTTTAGGGTTTTTCAAGAGAGTTTCAGTCAATTTAAATTGTTAGTAATGAACTATATGTTTTATTAAAGTCTCTATTTTGGTATTTTCTTGCACGAAACCAGTAATTTTCTTAAGAATTTTTTTTAATAGAGATCTTCTAAAAATTTTTAATAGAGATATCTATGTCGTCTGAGAAAGATTAAATCCATTTTTGGATAATTTCTAAATTTAAATATCTTTTCATACGATATTTTCCATGTTCTAACTCCTAAAGAAGCACATCACAAAATTCAAACAATTTCATTTATACAATTGAGGTGAATTAAATCAAAAGTTTTTTAGGTAGGTATTAGAAAAGTAACCTATAATTAAGTAGATATCATTATTTTTGCTAAATTAAGTAATTAATTGAGTTGCCGAGTTGATATCAGTCTGGTGGTTAGGATGATCCAACTAATGACTTGGCACCACGGTTCGATACTCATTGCATTATGGTAGCTTAAAAAAAAATTTTAAGGATGGGCTTTAGGCTATGGATCGGGCCTTGTCAATCCAATGTTGACAAAAAAAAATAATTAACTGAGTTATTCTCAGTCTTGCAGATAAGATTATCTATCTAATGATTATGGCAACAAGAGTTTGATTACTTATAGAGAATAAAATAGAATTTTAGGGTTTGATTTTTAGGGTAAATCGGATCTTGTTAATCCAATTGTTAAAAAAATAACTCTTACATTTGTGAAAAATGACCAAACTACCCTACAAGGGACACACTAACTTAGGCATAAATTATTGAGGCATGGTGCATTAATTATTGTGTTCCCCAAATATTTGAAATGATTTGATGGCTGCTGATATACGGTATTTTTATCGGGTTTTAACCCTTATTTTCCATGGTTTTATTGAATCAAAGTATATATTTTGGAGTCTTTTAGTCTGTTTTAGAGTCTTTTCAGGTCATAGGTCACATTTGGAGAAGATGAGCTGTTTGGAGTGAAAACGAGCATATAGAGATGCAGAATCATGCAGAAGCGTCAGAAGTTTAGATTCTTTTGAAAGCCTTCCCATCATTGGATCAAGTTTAAATTTGGACACACAATAGCTACGTTAGTTAGCTTTCATTTGAAAATGGTTTATGGGCAACCGAACAAGAGGTTAGGAAGATATGACAATTTTAACAAAGACATGTCATTCTGGCCATGAACAAATGCCACCGAAAGATGTGCTCGACCTGTTGATCGACCTAACATCTCAAGATCGATCGATCAGACCTTAGATAGACCTGTTGACCGACCTGTTGATCGATTGATCATCGTACTTTTGCGAGAAACCCCTGAAATTTCTATATTTCACCTGGTTTAACTTATTTTGTACCAGAACGATTTTTCCTTATAAAAACTAGGTCTAGCCACGTTTTAGAACAATTATATTATTATTATTAGGTGTCACTTTTGTAACCTCTAAGGGAGAAGATCTCTATCCGCCAAAACTCCATTGGAGAAGATTTCTAAACCCTATTTCTATTTAATTCAGTTTATCTTTATGTTTATTATTTCTTCTTCTTCGTTTGTTTTTTCTTCTATGTCTGAGTAGTTCTCTTATCAGGTTTAGGGTTTCTAGGGATTTAGGAATCAGTGATTAGGGACAAATAGGGTTCGAATTCAATATGAGTATTCTCCATCTAACTCTTGTGCTTAATGCTTACAATAGCCTGATCAACTAATCTATGAACCTAGGTTGTTAGCTCTCCAAAAGATGGCTAGGAATCTGAACTAGATTAGATGAGCAATCAATCCTAAACCGCGATAGCTGATGTTTAGGTTGATTGTGGATAGTTTGACCTACTTGTTTAATGCATGTACGAAATTTGGAACCAATGATAGTTCGGACCTCTGAATTGTCGAGTAGAGTTTCGAGTACTACGAGAGTAGGCTTGTTATACCTTTCTGTTCAAGTTGAGAATTAAGCTTAAGTATTTCCCTAAATAGTTTCTCTAATTAGATTTCTATTTCCCGATGAATGGCTGATGCCTGATGCTTTTTTTATTCGTTTTATATCGTTATTTGCTTTGTTTTTTTCGTTCCCACCATTGTTTGATTTGTCTTAGCTTGAGTTTAATCTAGAGATCGATAGTGAAACCATTGGTCCTCGTAAATTCGATCCTTAAGTGCTGAATCGATACGTATCAGCTGCGTAAAAAAAAGAATAATTAGTGGTTATTTTGGAATTCTATATTACCACACAAAGAGATTGTTAGTGAATACTGATTTGGTTTTAGGTTTTGGTTTTTTTATTTGAGAGTATCAAATATGCTAGTATCTAAAACAGTTATTCTCGTTTAAGAGTTATATTCTCAGGAAACCATAATAATTATTATTATATATCTGTGATTTTGTAAGGCAAAAATGTCTCACTTGTTTTCTGAGAATTTTTTGAAGATACATAAACAACATCTATAAATAAGAATTTCAAAAATGACCATTCGGCCATCACTTTGCCGAATATAGAGATGATCACTTTTACATAATATTAAAGCATCATGTACCACTATGAAAGTGAGAAGGATGACATTACGACATCACTACCGCAAGACAATAATATATTAGTAAGTGATCTTCTAGTTTTATCTGAAATTCAATTTCACTCATGAATTGTTGGGAAGAAACTCATTTATGAAGCATACAAGAAACAACAACGAACTAACAAGTGGACTAAAAAAATGTTAAACAAATTTTAAAAGAATGTCAAGGAGATATCATGGTATCTATTAGAGGATGAAGATAAGGAAAATCATGACATTATGGAAGAGAATGAGGAGAATGAAAGGAAGGGAGAAAATACAATGACTAAAAAATATTCTAAATCACCAACTTCTTTATGTCTAAAAGGAAACGATTTTGTTCTCAATGTTCACAAGGGTCTAGAAGCTCTCATTGATATATATATATATATATATATGTTAGGAATTGTGTAAATAGAATATTGGTAGTTTTTCAATTAGGATATATGGTTTGAACTCTTGGTTTGCTCTTTTTAGAATCTTTGGTTTCAATATTTTATTGTTTTTTCGCGTAACATTTATCTATTTGAACAAATTGGATTTATATTTATGAAAGTTTGGTAGCACCAATTCTGTTACAAGTTTTATTATGATTGTTATCGTGTTTTACACAATTTAAACTTAAGACCTGTGATTGGTCTTATTGCTCAATTCATCTGAACGGTCAAAATAACCCCAAATACATATCCATCAATCTATGCATTTATGATAAGATCAAATTCATTAGAATGACACGGTTAACCTCAAATCAATACATTTTTTGCGCATATTTGATCAATCATCGTGATTGGTCTTAATCCTTTCATAAATACACAAATGTTTCTGATTTATATTTTAACTGTTTTATCAAAAGATTTAAATTGGCTAAAATTATTAGCATTGTATCGTTAGACATCTCAAATTAATATGTATCAATGAATTAGTTATTTAAAAATAAAATATACGATAAACTACAACAAAAAAGTGAATTTGAAAAAAAAAATTATGCAATGTTTGTACACCTTGTTATGTTGTCCAATCAAATGTTGATATGTTGTGTCTTCAATACCATAACAGTTTCACTTGTGTTTCTTCGACCCTTGTGATCCTTGCAAATACTTTATATTGTCTTCATCTTATTTGTGTCTATGTTTTCTTGGTTTTCTAGTACATATGCGTGTTTTAAGTGGTATAATGTTAATAACTACAGTATGTTAAGGTACATATCATGCATCTTCAGAAATATCAGTTAGATTAACTGATTTTCAATATGCCGTTTTCCGTGAATTGTGTAAGGAATCTTAATATATCAAACTTTACACATGAACTCATTTGTTTCACAAATAGTGGATACGAATTTCATGGCCAGCTAATGGATACGTTCTCCCAAAATATTTGCCAACACAGAACTGTCTTTCAAATATAAAAGCCAAAATTTTGTTGTTTACCATAACTACTTTTAGTTGTTGAAAAAAACTATTTTCACGAACTATCATTCTCGTAATCAACAATCTCAAAGGCAAATAAAAAAATTAGAGTTGTCATCTACTATAGCTACTGGTAGAACACATTTATATTTGGTCTTCAAAAATGTTCTATCAACTACAATCATCCTAGGAATGGCTGGTAGAACCCCTTATGAATTGATTAAATGCAATGAATGTCGTATTCTTCTAACAGTCATTGCGTCAGCAATTAAAAATATAAAATGAAACCAATTTAAAAATTGATTATGTAAAAATTAAAGCAAATAACAAGAAAAATTAGTCGTGCGACTATTATTATAGTCGATGTTTTATCTAACGATCACCGACAACAACATAACTCTTTAATAAAAGAAACACAGCAATTTCTTCTACACTTTTCACGATGTCTTTTGCTTATAATGATGTCAAAATTTTGGTCGCCGACTACTATTACAACGACCATTAGAAGATCATGGCTTTAATATTGTTTTGTGTAGGTTGAAACATAATTCCAAAAATTGGTATCATCTCAAAATTGTCGACTCTTATCTCGTGTTCAATTAATCAAGAATAAATTAGAACGATAAAGAATAACAAATTTGGTGATTATTTTTTCTAATTTGTGAGCAACTAACATAAATAGAGTTTTTAAAGCAAAAAATGCCAACAAGTAACCTATCAGACCCGATTTCTCTTTCGATTAACTGTTCACCAAACCCTAACACCGTTATGTTCTAGATCTTGGGATGGGCTTCTAGGAGGCTTCTTCAGCTCCAGCCTCTCCCCTCTGGTTCTTATGTCTGTTTTCCGATTTGTTGAAGACGAGATGGGATTTTATCTCATGAAGCTTCTTGACGTTTAGAAGGGAGATTTTTTTCCTTCAACCTCTATCAAGTTTGCTTCTCCTCTGCAAGAACTCTGCCAGTTGTTTCCTTCGTGGATCCTTCGTTGTGGATCTCTGGTCTCTGAAGCAGTCTCCTCGTCTTGAGAGATTTTGTCGGTGAAACTCAATCGTCGTTCTTTATTTTGCTCAAGGATTTTAATCGTGGTCTTAGCTCACCTCAAGGTTAATTTTTGATCTTTGCACTTCCTCTCTGCTGGGTCTTCTTGTCTACTTGTTGCTGCATCCAAATCTTGGTCTCTTTCTTCTCTTTTCCATTTGAGTAAATTTCGTTGTTGAGTCATCTACAAGCTCTTTTCTGAGGCTTTTTCGAGCTTTGGCTGAGAGTTATAGGCACAACTTCGGTTCTGATCTTCATCTCTTCTTTTTCGAGGACGTCACCATTTTGTGTATGTAGGTTAGGGATGTTAGTATGCGTAAACTCACTCCATTTAAATTCATCCTATTTAAAACGCATCCCATTTAGTCTGAAATCCATTTAACCCCATTAAACTTTGTTTCCATTTAAACTCATTTAAATGTTTTGTGCCCATTTAAACCCATTTAAATCCATTTAAACATACTTCATTAATTTAACTCATTTAAACTTATCAAATAATATTTAAATACAATTTTAATTTTTGTTAAAAGCCACTTAAATTATTTCAATGAATAAGTCAAAATAGAGATTAAAAAAAAGATTCATGAAAACTTATTATTACAAAAAAATAATTGTTGTAATAACCCATTTGGAAATCATTACCGACGATGGTATAGTTAGAAGTCATTGGAATCGAGACAATCCTAAACTAATACAATAAAATCCTCCAGAGAAAGAAGAAGATACCTTTGAGTTTTTTTTCTCGCACAAACCTTTTTCCTACCAAACTATTTTTCCCGCCAAATTTTTTGGACGGAAAAAAAATTCTGGAGAAAAAAGTTTGCAAAAAAAATTGACGGTAAATTATTTCCTAAAAATAAACTAAAAGTAAAATCGGAATTTCCAAAAAAAAAGGAAAAATTTTGACAGAACTCATTCTTGCAAATGGTATGCATGAAAATTTATTATTTACATAATTCATTTTTATTTTGCTAAATATATCCAAATTTAATAAATAAATCTAAAAAGGTACCCATCTAATTTTGCTAAAACCAATTTAATAAATGAATCTAAATGGGGAAACTCATATAAACATATTTAACATTTTTAGATATATGAATCTAAATGAGTTTCAGATTATATAACATACACATTTATTAAATGGGCTTACCAACCCATATTAACATCCATACTGTAGGTTGAGGATCTTGGGTCGACTAGTGTCCATGTGTAAGAGTGGTTGATCCTCTTTGGTTTGTCTGATGTTGAGTTTTAAAGGTTTTGTTCCTTGTCCCTTGGTCTGAATGTGTGCGGATTGTGGTTTTGGTTAGGCATGATGGTGCAACCTACTTTTTGCTCCTGTTGATGATGTTTTTGGTCTGACAACGGTGTGGCAGCCCGGTCTTATCAGTGCTATCCGTCACTTAACAGGTTACATAGGAAGTTTAGTGGACTGTTTGGATTAATTGTTTAGCATTAATGTTTGATATTCTCTTATCTTAAAAGAGTTCTTGTTCATTTGACTGGTGTCTCATTTACATTAGTTTTTAGTTGTTTTGGAGATAACTCAATTTCGGCGTATGGCTTCCTTGTTTGGGTTTTACTTTTTGGTGCTATTTCTTTATGCAACCGGCTTATTGTCTATAATAAGGATATCCTATCTGGTTCTATTAATATAAATATACATTAAAAAAAGTCATTTAAAGTATGAGAATCAATAATAAGCAGTGTTTTTTTCTTGTTAGAAGCAATTAGTAATAATAACATTCCTTGGAGAAAAAATTCATGTTTGTTTTAAAGTTCATCAATAATGACTAAAAATATTGACATTACACTATCTCCAATAGTTCATTCTAATTTTTTCTATTAAATTAGAGTTCTCTCAAAATAGAGAAGGGTTTGCTCCAATGATTTACTCTATTTTTTTACTCTAGGTAAATTTATTAATTTCTAAGATGACTATTTGCTTTAAAATCTATATATTTTATCCATTTATATTAAATAGTTAATAACAAAATTAGTAAAATCATAATTAATGTAAAATAAAGTTTCATTACATCACATAAACAGAAACAAAACAAATAAAAAATACATATTTATTTAAACATCATTATTATAATGATTATCTCACAAATAATCAACTAATGCATTTCAAAGTGAAAAATGAGCTTCTTTGTCTTTGATTTGTCTATATCGAGCAAGAAACTCTTGAAATCGAGTATTTTTCATCTTCTGTTGTTTCGACTTCCAAAGGTAAAGCTTCTCTTTTGACTTCTATTTCTTTAGAGCAAGAAATAGAACATTATTGGAGACACTTTTGTAATGAATGTTGTCTTGATTCTTTTCGAGCTTCGTGAGGTTTAAATCGTTCTTGCAGAGATAGATTTTTGAGAGAGAGAGAGAGAGATCGAAAGATCGAGAAAGAGAGAAAGAATGACACCAAGATTTTATAGAGTTCCCCAACTAGTAGGTATGTCTCTCTTCGGATTTTAGTATCCAGAATTCACTAATTCTTTGTTTCTCTCTGTTACAGGTTACAAGCATCAATGGCGATCCTCTCTTCGTGTAGAAGATGAAGCCTTTTAAAGATTAGAGAAAAAAGCTTAGTCAACTTCCACGCGTTGACTCAGTTACAAGGATTAGTAAGTGTGGACCGAGGCTAAATCGATTAGCCCATGTCCAATAATGGACCTTTGCTTCAGAGAAGGAGAACTTGGGCCGGTTCAATAAAAACAGGCCCACAGGGAGATTCAATCTGGCCTATCGAAATTGGCAGTACAAAACCCACAAAACTCCACCTGTGATGCGATTTCGATCTTCTCCATTCGAAGAAGAATAGCTTTCGTCTTCAAACACCTCTCTGCCACTATTGAAGATAGAGCAACACTGATCTCCTTATTTCCAGAACTTACCAACTACAAGATGAGAACTCTCTTCACCTATCTCGATTTCCAGAGCTATCTAGACCAAGATAAGCAACTTCATCCAACATGCAGAATAGTGCAGGTTAGAAACCTTTTGAATGACGATTCAAAAGCATCAATAAGATTTATCAGCTAAGTCATTTAGCATAAATAATAGCTCTTGCTTTCTCTTTTACCCTAATAGATAAACGAGACAAAGCTAGAGCTGAGTGGCCTCTCAGACTTTAACCATGTTTAGAGATCTGAGACAATCTCTAAACTTTTCACCTGCGATGACTTTCGTTAACATGTCTGAGGGATTAACGGAGGTATATATCTTTATTACTTGCACAAGCTCTTCATCAATTGCATCTCTGATGTAGTTGAATTTGATCTGAACATGTTTTGTCCTTTCACTGTAAATTCTATTCTTAGCTAGATGAATAGCACTTTGAGAATCACAATATAGCTCTATTGCGTCTTGTTTAAAACCCATCTCTTCACAGAGACCTTTTAACCACACTGCTTCTCTGCTAGCATCTGATAAAGATATGTACTCCGCTTCAGTAGTAGATAGTGCCACAACCTTCTGTAATATGGATCTCCAACTAATAGTGTTTCCACCAATTGTGAGAACAAAACCTGACGAAGATCTTCTCTTATCTAAGTCTGAAGCATAATCTGAGTCACAGAACCCTCTAATTTAAAATCTTGATGCTTTGTGAATGCCAAAATGAGCCTATTGAGTTTCTTATATATTTCAATATTCACTGCACCGCTAACCAATGTGTATTGTTTGGTTTGACATGTACTTACTGACGAGACCAACGCCATAAGCCAATTCTGGACGAGAACCGATCATAGAGTACATGATACTACCCACCGCACTTGCATAAGGTACATTTTCCATATCTTTGGCCTGCATTTGTTCTTCTTCAGGTTATGTTTTCTGTAATCTGAAATGAGCTTCTATGGGATTTTGCACTGGTCTGCAATCTTCCATATTAAAACCCTTAAAAATTTTCTAACTAACCCTTTTGAGAAAGTAATAACGAGCCCTTCTTCCTGTCTTTGATAATTTCTATTCCCAAAATCTTCTTGGCTGCACCCAAGTCTTGCAAATTATGAACTCAACATCCTTTTAAGCTTTTCAATCTCAGCTTTGCTTACTCCTCCCAGTAACATATCATCAACGTATAGTAAAAGGTAGATTGTTTGCTCAGCTCTATTACCTTTTAAGTATACGCAAGGGTCGAATTCACTTTTCATGAACCCTTTATTAACCACAAATGAGTCAAATTTGTGGTTCCACTTCCTTGGTGATTGTTTTGACACGTAGATAGATTTTCTTTGGAGATAAACTTTATCTTCTTGACCATGCTTAATGTAACCTACTGGCTGTTCCATTTAGATAGTTTCCTTCAATGCTCCATGTAGAAAAGTAGCCTTGATATCTAATTTTTCTAATTCCATGTCATAGTTTGAGACCACAGATAGGAGAATCCTTATAAAGGCATGTTTAACCACCGATGCAAAAACTTCATTATAGTCTATGCATTTTATTTGAGAATAACCCTTAACAACTAATCTAGCTTTGTATCTAGGTTTTCCACTCCTGGTATTCCCAGTTTTACCCTAAAAATCCATTTGCAACCTATAACTTTCTGAGTCTTTGGTCTATCACTTAGCTCCCAAGTATTGTTTCGAGTTAGAGAGTCCATTTCTTCATCCATTCCTTCGTTCCATAATTTCTTATCTGCACTCTTTTGAGCTTCCTCATAGGTATTTGGTTCTTCTAGATTTATTAGTTCTGAGCTAGCAAGAGGGTAAGCCGTGAAATCTGCATCCTCAAATCTAGAAGGTGGTTTTATTTTCCTCCTTTGTCTGTCACGAGCCCAAAGATAACTCTGATCCTGGTCTTCAACTGCTTCATCAAGATTCTGACTGGGATTTGGCTGATAATCTGAATCTGATGCCTCCTGTTCATCTTTTGTACTTGGAACAACCTGATCTATCTTGTTATTTCCATATGTCTTGAACTGAACTGAACTGTCTCCACCTGATTGAGTATCTATGAACATTGTCCTCTCTTCACCAAGTATTTCCTCTAAATCTTCTTTGAAAGTTACTCTCTTCTTTGCCTTTTTCATTTCACTTGAGGTTCAGTTTCTATATGTCTCAACAAGGTGTTTTCGACGAAAATTACATCCTTACTGACTATAACCTTTCGTTCATCTAACAACCAGACCCTGGAACCTTTTGTTCCCTGTCTATATCCGATAAAGATACCCTTTATAGCTCTCGGACTGATTTTTTCTTTGATTGTGTGAACGTAAGCCATAGACCCAAAACTCCTTAGGTGAATGTAATCAAGTTTCCTATCTGTCCAGATTTCTTCAGGAATTTCAAGGTTTTTACTGGTGATGATGGAGATTTGTTAATCATATACACTGCTGTAGCTGTTGCTTCTGCCCAAAATTCTCCACCTAACCCTGAATCAGATAACATACATCTCACTTTTTCCATGATCGTCATATTCATTCTTTCTGAGGTGCCATTCTACTAAGGTGTATATGGACATGTTCTATGCCTTTTAATTCCTGAGTCCTTGCACAACTGGTCAAGTTTTACATTGCAATATTCTAATCAATTATATGTCCTTAAACACTTGATCTTTTTTCCTGTCTGATTTTCAACAAGAGTTTTCCATTCCACAAATTTGTGAAACGCCTCATCATTTATTTTCAAGAAATATACCCACGTCTTCTTGGAGAAGTCATCAATAAAACTGACATAATATTGTGATCCTGCAATACTTGATGTAACATGTGGTGATCCCCAAAGATCTAAGTGGATGTAGTCTAAGATTCCTTCTGTTATGCTTTCTGAGCGTTTGAAACTCTTGTTTATATGACTTTCCCAGAGTACATGATTCACAAAATCCAATGTCCTTTATCTCATTCTTTTTGATATAACCTTTCCTGATCAGAATTTCCATTGATTTCTGACTCAAATGAGCTAACTTACTGTGCCATTTTTCTGTCAAGTCTGATGTCTCCTTTGCAACATTGACTAATGGAGTCTAAACGTCTCCTTCTAGGTAGTATAAACCGTTATGATACTTTCCTGTTATGATCTTTTTATCACCCTTAAAGAAATCAACTTTGAAATCTTTTCCTTTATAGTAATATCCTGTTTGCTCTAGTTGACCATATGAAATTAGATTTCTTCCCATTTCTGGTACATACCTCAGATTTTTTAGAACAAGACTAGACCCATCTTTATTATTTACTGTGATACTTCCTAACCCTTTTACCATGCAGAAAGTATTGTTTCTCATCAACACTCATTTTCCTTCAAGTTCCCTAAAATCGGGTAACCTTCCTCTATTTGGTGTAATGTTAAATGTACACCTTGAGTCCATTACCCATTCATTTGTAGTTGCTATTAAGCTGGCTACATAGGCGGATGATTCTGGTAACACAACTGTTACATTCGCAGAGCTATTACTCTTTCCATTGTTGTCATTCCTTTTTCGGTCAGGACAATCCTTTTTCCAATGATTTTCTGATCCACAAGTCCAACAAGCCTTTGATTTTCCTCTTGACTTGCTTTGTGATCTTCCTCTGCTCTTGGATCTGCTTTTTGATTTGCCTTTACCTTGCTTGTTATTTCCACTGTCTGATCTGTTCTCTGACCTTCCTCTTGAATCTACTATGAGACCTTCTCATGTGTTCTTTTTTCTGTATAGCAAACCCTTTTGTTTAAGGTTTGATTTCATGCCATAAACTCGTTACAACGTCATCCATAGTCAAACTATCCTTGGCATTTCTGAACTGAAGAGTATGTACCAATGGGTCAAACAGAGGAGGCAAACTATTCAGTAATGCTATGGCTTGATCTTCATCTTCAATAGTCACCTTTAGGCTTGCAAGATCACCTATTAACTTAAGAAACTGGTCCAGATTTTCTTCTATAGTCTTGTCTTTGTTCATTTGATATAGAGAAAAATGTATTTTTAAGTAAACCTTGTTAGCTTTTGTCTTTGTTTGATAGTCTCTCTCAAAAGCCTTCCATTGTTTGAAAGCAGTTGGTTCGTGCATAATCTTCCTAAGGATATAATCGGTTAGAAATTGACTTAGCAAACTCCTCGCTCTTTTGTCTTTTGATTCCCACATAGGATCTTTAGAAACTGCAACTTGCTTTCCTACTTTGATTTTCTTCCCTGAATCTTTATCAGTTATGGTATGTTCTTTGACAGTCTGTTCTTGCTCATGATCCTCTTCCAGAACTTGCAATAATCTTTGAATCTCAAACTGCCCTAACAGACGATATTTCCACAAACCAAATCCCCTTTACCATTAACTCTTTCTACTTCAACCTTCCCAACAGTTGGTTCCATAGTTTGTTCAAGAAAATTGTTCTTCAATCAATTACCTGCAGAATAATTGATCGAATTCTGAGTAGATACCTTTAACAACTATGTTACCAAGCCCAAACAGAGACAGTTTTAAGAGATTAGATGATAGTAACGAAACAATCTGAGTAAAGTTCCAATTCCCTGATTTGATCTGAATTGAATAACTAGTCAAGATCCTTTGATTTCTCTTTGTGAATTTCTGAAATAACAGATGTTGATTTTCTTGATCGCTTGAGAGTTCCTTGCGGTTGAGCCTTCAGGCGAGACTTGATGTCTTGCTTTTCTTCTTTGAACCGATGAGAATTTGAGCTTCGATTCTCTTCCTTTGATTCAAAACTTCAGCTCAAACCTTTTAGATTTTAAACCTTGTTTCTTCAACTTGCTTCTGTATCTTGTTCCTTCAACTCGCTTCCTTAACCTAGCTCTAATACCACTTGTAATGAATGTTGTCTTGATTATGTTCGAGCTTCGTGAGGTTTAAATCGTTCTTGCAGAGATATATTTGCGAGAGAGAGAGAGAGAGAGAGATCGAAAGATCAAGAAAGAGAGAAAGAATGATACCAAGAGTTTTATAGTGTTCCCCAACTAGTAGGTATGTCTCTCTTTGAATTTTAGTACCCGGAATTCACTAATTCTTTGTTTCTCTCTGTTACAGGTTACAAGCATCAATGAGATCCTCTCTTCGTGAAGAAGATCCTTTTATAGAGTTGAGAAAAAAGCTGAGTCAACTTCCACGTGTTAACTCAGTTACAAGGATTAGTAAGTGTGGGCCGAGGCTAAATCGATTAACCATGTGCAATAATGGGCCTTTGCTTCAAAGAAGAAGAATTTGAACCGGTTCAATGAAGACAAAGCCACAAGGAGATTTGATCTGGCCCATCGAAATTGGCAGCACAAAACCCACAACTTTTCCTCTAAATGTAAAGTTTGAAGTAAGATATAGAGTACCATTGAAAATACTCTTACTAGATTTATGGTTTTTGTTCATAACATAATTATAAATAACAATCACCTATATTTTGCTTCAGAGAAAAAAAGAAGAACTAAAAAAGTATTATGAAAACGTTTGATCATTTATATAGAAGCTAATATTTATTTCGAAATGCATGTTTCCAGCATCTATTAATTATGGATAATTTTATACAATAATCTTAAGTTATGTTGTAAAGTGTGAGAATGCATAACAAGTTATTGAACATGTAACAGTTGGTCAAATCCAAAGATACTGTATTAGATAACATCTCTGATCATAGTAGGACCTATATAATGATTGTCGCTCAAGAAGTCCAAACAAATTTTAGTATAAACAATATTTTATAATAAATTTGTCATTATGTTTTTTTTAAACTGGTCTAGTAATTTCTAATTCCACTCCTATTACTACAGGTAAAAAATTCGATTCTTAGTACCTAAAATTTAAAATTTAGTAAGAGCACTACTACTAACCAACTGGTCCTCAGCAATTAAACGAAAAGATTGGACCTAGTCCTTTTTATGTGAGTACTTAAAATATAATATTAAATTGTTTGTTTCTCACGCGAATGAGTTTTGCAAAATACTTTAATTTCTTGTCTTTTTTGACCAAATTCAGTTAACCATTATGGATAATGGATAAGCTATCAAACCACGTCAGCATTATAGTTGATGTACAGTAACAGTTCAGAGTATTTTTCATGTATTATGCCTTTTTCACTATATATTACTTACTAATATATAATCTATGCTTTTTTATATTTATATCGTAGCATAATCTATTCACAATTTGGCCCACCAATGCAAAAAGAAATAATCTTATTCTGTTTTCTTCTGCGATTCGCCGACGTCCCTTTAATTTAACACGTGCTTAAATAATATTTGCATACCCATTTTAATATTTATATGATGTTTCATGTACCCCTTTATCATTCTTTGTGAGTGAGATACTAAATCTTTTTCTCTCAATAAAATAAGTGACTTATAATAATATAATTCAACAATATATATAAATTTATGGGAAAAAATCAAATAAATATTCAACTTACAAAAATAAGTAGATTAAATTATGATTCTAGAACCTCCAAAATATACATCCAATTTTTACTTTAACTGTAAAATAAGCTCTCAATTTAGTGTTGACTATTTTCTTTTACCCAGACGTTAACTTCTTTAATGGAATCAATTAACTCCATTAATCTTAAATTATTGTCTCTCGACTGAAAATGATGGAAAATCCCCAATTTGAAAAAGAAAAAGTAAAGAAAGTTTATCAATTGATCGATTACCATTATGTTACGTCATGGTTGTGACGATGACGAAGATGAAGCTTGCATGGGAGACATCTTCGAAACCTAACAATTGCTCCTTTCCCCAATTTGTTCATCCTCTATCTAGATTATAAGAGATTCATTTTCTTCACCAATGCGAGATTCATCATCACAACCATGGTGTAACGTAATCACCATCTTCACTAATGCGAGCTTCATCTTCGTCATCATCACAACCATGATGTAACATAATAGTAATCAATCAATTAGTAAAGTTTCTTTGCTTCTTTTTCTTCTTCTTCTTCTTCTTCAATTTGAGGATTTTTAATTGTTTTCAACTAACAAATATAATTAACTGAGATTAATAGAGTTAATTGATTATGTTAAAAAGTTAATATCGGGTTAAAAAGAATATCAACACTAAATTGAAGGTTTATTTTGTGGTTAACATAAAAATTGAATGTTTATTTTAGATTTTTAGAGTTCGTAGTTTAAACTACCCATTTTCATAAGTTGAAGGTTTGTTTGACTTTTTTTTCATAAATTTATTATGCTAATTAATTTATATATTTATATTAAATCTTTGAAGCTTTATGTTAAGATTTCTCTAATTGAAAACTACAAACTAAAAAATATATACACTTAATCGAATCTATATTCCAGTAATATATATATATATATAATTATCAATAAATTATTATTTCTGTAAAGAAAAGTTTTCTTAATCATAGTATTTGTTTATTCAAAAGTTTACATTAAAATCTTTGAATATAATAGTCTTTATAATTTAGAATTTATTATTATTATTATTATTGTTATTATTATTATATTGTATATATATTACGAAGACTCATACGCAAGCCAACCCAAAAGCTATGACAGAGCGTACGTGTGATCTCACCTACCAAAAGAATCATGTGACTACTTTTTCCTAAACGTTTGTCCAAAAAAAAATTTTACTTAATAAAGAAGAAGCATCTCAATTTCAAAGAAAAGTAATTTTATGTATGATACCAGTATATATATATAATATATGTATATTTGTATCATTTTCTTTGCTCAACTATAACTACGATTATATTTTTAACAGGACATTCTAGTCCATAGCTTCCTCAATTCACAAATTTAAATAATTGGAAAAATGCACAAATATCTAAAAGTTGCCAGCTAATCGCAAAGAAGTCAAGTCACGATTTTCATTAGACGCCTGACCATCTTTTTCAAGTTATGGTCTATTCAAAATTAACTCTTTAAATTATATTATTAAATTTAGCCATTTAGATCGCTCCTGATTACAAAAATATGAAATTATAGGTAGCTCCTAAAAACAATATTATTGAAGGTATTTTAAAGTAGGGTTCTTAGAGTTAAAAGTTGTATTTTTGTGGAGAATTTTTATGTAGGATTAATGGAGAGTTCTTAAAGTGAGGTTCTTAAGAATAAAAAAAATGAGAGAGAGTAAAAAAGATGAGAGAGAGTAAAAAAGAGGAGAAAGAGTCAAAAGATGAGAGAGAGTAAAAAGGAGAGAAGGTAAAAGAGGAGAGAGAGTAAAAAAATGAGAGAGAGTAGAAAAGAGGAAAGAGAGTGAAAAGATGAGACAGAGTAAAAAAGAGGAGAGAAACTAAAAAGATGAGAGAGACTTAAAAGATGAGAGAGAGTAATAAGATGAGACAAAGTAAAAAAGGAGAAAAAGAGTCAAAAGATGAGAGAGAGTAAAAAAAGGAGAGAAAGTGAAAAAGAGGAGAGAAAGTAAAAAAGAAGAGAGAGACTAAAAAGATGAGAGAGACTAAAAAAGATGAGAGAGAGTAAAAAGATGAGACAGAGTAAAAAAAGAAAAAGAGTCAAAAGATGAGAGAGAGTAAAAAAGAGGAGAGATAATGAAAAAGAGGTGAGAGTAAAAAAGGAGAAATGGTAAAAAGAGGAGAGAGAGTAAAAAAGAGGAGAGAGAGTGAAAAAGAGGAGAGAGAGTAAAAAAGGAGAAAGGGTAAAAAGAGGTGAAAAAGTAAAAAAGATGAGAGAAAGTAAAAAAGGAGAAATGGTAAAAAGAGGAGAGAGAGTAAAAAAGAGGAGAGAGAGTGAAAAAGAGGAGAGAAAGTAAAAAAGGAGAAAGGGCAAAAAGAGGTGAAAAAGTAAAAAAGATGAGAAAGAGTAAAAAGATGAGACATAGTAAAAAAGAGGAAAGAAAGTAAAAAAAGAAAAGAGAGTAAAAAGATGAGAGAGAATAAGCTTTTTAATAATAAAATAATCTAAGAAACTCATTAAAAGAGTGTCTTAAATAAGAAACTTTCATTGAAGTTTTTAAATTTTTTAATAATAAAATAATCTAAGAAACCCTTAAGAACTCTTTGATAATGAAGGTCTAAATTTATAGTTTATTTTTTATATTGCAAAAAAGAAAAAAAAACTTTGTATATATACTGTCTTGAACTATTTGGAGGCTTTGTAGTTAGTAATAAATTTAATTTGTTAAAGAAAGTTCAGTAAGAAGCCTTTTATTTATGCTTAATTTAATAAAACATGTTTGAACACTTAAATATCACATATTAAAAACGAGTTTCTTAACAGTATAAACAGAAAAGTGAGAGTTTTGTCACTACTTGAATAGGAGACCAAGACTTTTACTTACACTAATTTTTCGATAAAAAAGTCAAGTATTTTTTTTAAAAAATACCAACTATATTTCGATAATTCTCAATGGAATCAAATACTAGTGCAAAATTACAATAAAGAAGAAACATAATCGGGACTAAATTGATCACCACTAAAACTTAATGGCCCTAAGAAAAATCCTAGTTTTTTCACCAAGCCCCACTATTTTCAGAAGAACCCAAAAGATCCTCAAGATACTGTTCTCCCAAATCCTCAAAGACGACGACATTATCTATTTTCACAGAGCTGTGATCAAAGTCGTTGTCTTTCGTCTTCCTATTGGTCATTCTTCGTCTCATCGAGTGTTTCCTCTTCAATGCTACAACCGGAGAACAACCTTCCTCGTAGCTATATTTAATCTCCGATAACGATTCTTGTACTCTCTCTGCCGGAAAGTTAAGAATCGCTGATGATCCTCTCATCGAGAAAGCTGCTTGATCATAAGCTAAAGCTGCTTCTTCAGCGCTTTCGAACGTCCCGAGCCAAACCCGAATACCGTTTCGAGTTGAATCTCTTATCTCCGCCGCGAATTTTCCCCATGGACGTCTTCTAACGCCTCTGTAAGACTTCTCTGATTTTGTCGAGCTTTCGGTTTTGTTTGGAAGGTCCGGTTTGATGAGGTTTTGTTCGATCATACCGTAAAGAAGCATTTCTTCTGAATCGTTTTCGTTGAAGGGAAGAGAGTAATTGTTGGAAGAAGAGGAAGAGAAAGATTCCGGTGAAGATCCGAGGGAATATTCCGGAGAGAAACCGGAGAAAGGTGACTGAATAAAAGATGGATCCATAAGAGGAAAAACTCTGTTTTTGTGTGACTGCTCTGTTTTTGGTTAACGGATCGTTAGTGGATTGACGAGGTCTATAAATAGGAAGAAAAAACGTGAGTGTGCAAGTGAAAATGTCAAAAATAGACATGAAATTTCACTGTCGGAGTAAAAGAGATATTTCATGTAATAAAGGGTGAAAATGGGATTTTTAGAGTTTGATTAAACTGTAATGAACAATTTTTTTTATGTTGCTTCGTCGAAGATTCGACCAAAGACATTTTGCATATATTTTTCTCTTTAATCTGTCGTGATATATGATCGTTTGTGTACCGTTAAAACCACAATTAGTGGTTCTTGCTGTTTTGTATCATTATTTTCTGTTATATCTCAAAATTTGTATTTATAATAATATTCTGATACACTCTTCACATTAAAATGATTGATTTATAATAATAGTCAAATGAATGAATCAACATTTTAGTTCAGGTGTATCATTTTCTCTTACAATCACATGATTCATCGAAATTTTGGCACTATTGCATCCACATTTGTTGAAGGTGATATATAAATATACTACAAAATACAAATGAGTTAGAAAATACATAAATGTTAAATACCATTGGCTCTTTCTTTCACATCACATCACCCAATATTTTAACATTATGACTTATTTGTATTTATTTTCCTCTATTTCAATATTTTTTTGTATCTATTTCAGTCTCAAATCCTTTTATTTTAAAATAAAAATCAAACTTTCTAGATGTGGCTTCTCTTCAAAAAAGGTCAGATTATTATTGGTACAAAAGATATGATTTCTCCTTGAGAGTTCCCGTTTTTGTTTTTTTCCTTTTATCTTGAAAATTTTAAACGTTTAAAGAGTATATTTCGTGTGTTCTTTTTTCTCATTGTTTAAATTTCAAAACCACTGTTTAGTCCATAATGTTTGAGGACTATCTTAAAATTACGTCTTTGTAAACAAATCTCCTTTTCTTCAAATTTTTGATATTATATTATGAAGATTACTTGGTTGACAAAAAAAAAGAAGATGAAACCACGTAAAAAATGAACGTACATACATGCAAAGAACGAATATGTTATAATTTGTAGCATGTTCCAAATATTTATGAAAGCCTGAAAAATGTTTTATTTTAGTCTGGTTACGGTATTTGTACTACTGATATGTCTCCTATTGTAAACTCTATTTAGTAAAAAAAAATCCTTTAACAAAAAAAGAAAGAATAAATGGGGAAGTTCATAATCCACAAATAGAAGAAATAACAAAGGGCTATGTGAAAATGATTAAGGCATAATCCAATATTACTGCTGGATAAACTCAAGTAGCAATTTTTCTATGTTTAAGAGTTTCAAATATGATTACATGAATATCAAATCATTACCTATAATCTTAGGAGGCTATTATTATTTATTACTAATCTTCTGACAAAAGATAAAAAGCAAAGAGTAAAAAGAAAAATGTTTGGTTGGAAGGAGTCAAGATACATGCCCCCTTGAAACCCAAACCAACAAATCACTTGAAGCCATCTCATGTTTTTTTAAGATTATTTATCTTTATTTGCTTTCAATGTCGTTTTCAAATCCAAAAGATGAAAAACAACAAATAGTTCATGTGCTATTTTTTTTTTCATTTTTCTAGTTTTTCTTTTCACTTTTTTTTTACATTCCTTAATTGTCAGTTTTGTAATTTAACATTTTATCTCTAATAATTTAAATTACTATAAAATATTCCATAGAAACTCTGAAAGTAAAAATCACTTCTACTTCAAAGTTTAAATGTTTTATTCCCACAATAAACCTACAACATGGTTAATTTAGTAAATTAAACTTCCAAATTAGCATTTTTATGCACATGTCCATAAAACTTAATGGAAAAGTTAGTGGTAATTTCTGATAAGAACTAATTATAAGTCTTTAAAAATATAAAACTAATTTTTTTTCAACACTCTAAAACTAAAAATAAAAAAAATAAAAATGTAAATTCAGAAAATAATTCATTTTATTTATTAAAACAGGTGACACTTTCATTTTGGATGTGTTATAAACTTTATGATAAAATTAACATATGGATTGTAACTACCCTTAAAAATATGATTATATGAGTTTTTGTTAATTATCAAAACTAATAAATATTTAATTAAAAGACTAAAAAATATATATTAATAAAAATTTATCAAGTACAAGTTTTGTTCTTAATTCAGTCCTGGTTTGGGTTTGGATTCAGTTTTTCAGATACATAGATTTAAGACCTATTTTTGGTATATTATCGAGTTTGATTTTTCTAATTTGATATTTTAGTTTTTTGATTTGACACATTCGGGTATATTTATTTTTCAAATATTATTAAGTATTGTAAAGATCGAGTTCGGGTTCAAGGTTTTTTATATAAAAATTCAAAATTTAAAAATTATAGAAAAAATCAGAAAAACTAAAATTTAGTTCTTGATTTATTTTGAGTTTGTATTTGGTTTTTTTGGATACATCAATTTAGGACTATTTGGAGTATTTTTTTGGGTATGGGTCTTCTAAGTCAAATCAAACTTTGGTTAAAGTTTCGGACCTTTAAAAACATCTCGTAAACAATATTCCAAAATATCAATGTGGATCTAACAACTCAATAATCTTCAAATGACTAACATAACATCATATTCTTCTACTCCCTCACCATTTTTTTCCAAAAAAATCTCTCATTTGTATTTCAAAAAATTTCAAATTCTTAGATCTTCTTGTTTTCTAGATTATAGAATAGAATACGATTGAATTTTGTTGGTATTAGCTTGACTCAAAGTTCTAGGCAGTAATTGAAGGTAAATACAATTTCAATCTAACTCATTACTATTTTTTATTTTTTTTCTGAAGAGAGTACTCTATTTTAAGTCTACTTTGCTTGTAGACTTAAAATGAAGTATACAAGTCAACATATGAGTAAGTTTTGTATTTGACCAATGTGTTGTATACTGAAAACTAAGTCTACATTTTTCTCTTTGTTGAGAAAAAAATCAGATGGAGACTTAATTTAAGTGTTAGTTTTGCAATTACATTAAAAAGAGTTAGTTTAGCAATTCACCAATGGTTGACTATCGAAGTAAACTTAATTTACAATCTACATCAGAAGTCTACACTAAATTTTTAAAAGTAGACTTCTTTTTAAATCTACTGGGGTTAGTTTTGCAATTGAATAAGTTTGACTTTTTAGTGAAATGTACTCTGGAAGTCTACATTTTGTAGACTTAATTTAAAGTCTAATTAATAGCTTATGTCATTCCACATATGACATAACTAAATAAAAAAGTAGACTTTATTTAAAATCTATATTTCTAAAAGTAGACTTCAATTAAGCTCTACAAAATGTAGACTTCCAAAGTATATTTCACACAGAAAATCAAACTTAGTCAATTGTAAAACTAACCTCAGTAGACTTTAAAAAAAGTATACCTTTATTAACATATTGTAGACTTTTGCTGTAGACTGTAAATTAAGTCTACTTCTAAAAAGTCAAACTTTGGTCAAATGCAAAACTAACCCTTTTAAATATAGACTTAAAATAAAGTCTACTTCTGGAAAGTCAAACTTTGGTAAAAAGCAAAAATAACTTTGTAGTACACTTTATTTTAAGTCTACTTTGAGTAGACTTAATTTGAATTCTACTATTAAAATTTTATTAAAACTCAAATTATAACATATATAATGTTTTTTGTATTTTTTTTATGTGTGTTTACTTAGTTTTCTGTTTGTGCATAAATTTCACATGTTTATATGTTATTTTTATTGTTTACAATTTTTTTAAAATAATTTAAGCACTTAGCTCATAATGAGTAGACGTTATTTCAAGTCTACATTGTGTAGATTTTATTTGAAGTCTATATTGAGTATAATTTATTTGAAGTCTACTGTGACAATTTTGTTTAAATTGAAGTTATAGCATATATATATATATATATATTTTTTTCTATGTGTTTCTTTAGTTGTATGTCTCCGTATAAATTTTATATGTTTATGTGTTATATTTATGGTTTACTAAATTTTTGAAGTAGGTAGTTAACTCATTTTGATTATACATTATTTTAAGTTTACATTGGTTAGACTTTATTTGAAGTTTACTACAATGATTTTGTTAAAAATGAATTTATAGCATATGATAACTCATTCTGAGTAGACTTCATTTCAATTTTACATTGAGTAGACTTTATTTGGAGTCTACATTGAGTAGACTTCAAATGAAGTCTATATTTAATAGACTTCAAATGAAGTCTACATTTAGTAGACTTCAAATGAAGTCTACATTTAGTAGACTTTGTTTAAATTTTACAATTACGACTGTGTAGATGAAGTCTACTAAGACAATTTTGTTAACTATCTATGGTTGAATATTTTCGTGAAATAATTTTAGTCATTGAGATTATACTTCATATGAAGTCTATTATGTCAATTTTTCCCATGTGTATTTCTTTAATTGTTTGCTTCTATATAAACTTTACACGTTTATGTGTTTTATCTATAGTTGAATAAATTATAGAAATGATTTAGATAGTTAGTTTTTCCTATGTTTATTGATTTAAATTCATCATGTTTGGTTAAAAGACATAAATATGAATATTTGTAGTTTGATCTTATGTATACCAATTATATTCTCCATATTACCAACTTTAATTCATAACATAAATTAAGCTAAAATCTTAAAATAGTCAATTTTTACATAACTTTCTAGTTTTTTTGTCAACAAATATAACCATTCATCAATACCAAAAGTATAATCCTTTAATATAAAATTGTTACGAAGATCTCCATCTATCTCTCTTATCAATTTCTTGATATTATCTTTTCCAATAATCTCTACAAACGATGTTTGTTTGATGAATGGTTATATTATATAGCATATATAACTTTATAGTAGACTTTATTTTAAATCTACTTTGAGTAGAGTTAATTTGAAGTCTACTGTTAAAATTTTATTAAAACTTAAATTATAGCATATATAATGTTTTTTTTGTATTTTTTCAATGTGTGCTTACTCAGTTATCTGTCTGTGCATAAATTTCACATGTTTTTTTTGGTCGGAAAAACAGAAAACATAGTGTTTCCCGCACTTTATTCATAATAAAACATTAAAAGTCAATCACATACTCTTCGAAGACGGGCAACTCCCGCACAATCATTGTCTAAAAGATCACTAACACAATCCGGACTGACAGAAAAACGATGAAAACCTAAAGGCAGAGAAAAAGCATGGTTGGCCAGACCATCGGCAAGATAATTAGCCTCCCTATATATGTGACGAAAACGGACAATCCAGTCCTTTGCAATGTAGCCATAGCACAGCCGTGCTAGGAACGAGAGGGGGTGTGAATCAGCAATCCCTCGCGTAAGAAAACCCACTACGATCTCCGAATCGATCTCAACCTCCAGCCTAGTAATTCCCAACTCCCAAGCAATAACCAAACCATAGTATACTCCCCAAAGCTCAGCCATAGGTGCCGAACATATGCCAATGTTCAGCGAAAATCCCCCACACCATCTTCCTTCATGATCCCTTACCACACCGCCTGCAGATGCTAGGCCCGGGTTCCCTTTTGATGTCCCGTCTGTATTAAGCTTAAACCATGACTCACCGGGTTTAGTCCATTTGATCCTACGTTCCGTACGAGCATCTCGGTTCCTTCTCTCTCGAGAAGCCATCGTAGCACCCATAACCTCCTTGCTCAGTTTTTTAACAAACACCACTCGATCCCTACACCTTCCATTAGAGTTAAAAATATTCCCACATCTCCATTTCCAACCCCACCATATACCCATAGAAAACAAAATAGAGCATGAACACTCGTGCACCATATCCACTCTTCCCAAGTTCACATAAAGCCATTCAAATAAGGTCTGAGAGAAGAATTGAGATCGCCATGTATTCGGGACCAAGCGATTCCAAATTCCGGCCATTGCTGGGCAATCCCTTAAAATATGCAATAATGATTCCTCATCACCCTTATATACCTGACAAATACTCGATGAGTTCAAATGGCGACGGAACCGCTCCATATTCGTCATCACCGCTTGTCGAGACACTAGCCACAAGAAACACCGCACTCTTTCCGGTACCGTAGCAGTCCAAATCCGCCTATAGAACTTTTCCATACACGGTCGCGGGCTAGAGTTCCGCATAAGCCTATCATACGCAGACTTCACTGTAAATGATCCATTCGAATTCTCAGCCCAAGCAATTCTGTCCGGAGCACCTGAAACTCTGTCGACCACCATGGACCGAAGCTGAAGGAGGATATGTTCCGGTAAAGCTGTGGCTAAACTCTCGAAATGCCAGCTCGGTTCCCCCTGCCATAAGTCACTAACTGATGCGTCCATATTAATATAAGCCGTGTTGCTAAAAGATAGCTTGCATAGAGGTTCCGTTGTTAACCAAGAGTCTGTCCAAAAACGAGCCGTAAGACCGTTGCCAATGACCCAACGTATGCCCGGAATAATTACTTCTCTTAAGCCAAGAGCTATACCTCTCCATGTTAAGGACCAATCACACTTCGGGATTAACCAATTTGGGTCATGTACCGACGTTAACTTGTACTTTGTACGGAGAAGCTTAGCCCAAAAGCTCGTCGAATCATGTAAAAGCTGCCAACCTATCTTGGCGATCATTGCTTTGTTCATTTGTAATGGTTTCTTAATACCCAATCCACCTTTGCTTTTCGACAAGCAAACAGTATCCCAAGAGACCAAGTGTTGCTTACGCTGAACCACCGTAGAACCCCATAGAAAATTCCTAGCAATATGCTCAAGTTGCTTCAACGTCGAGAGAGGAAGTAGGACGGAACTCATACTGTGAATCGGGATAGAAGACACTACTGACTTCGTCAAGGTTAATCTTCCTGTAAAGCTAAGACATTTACCCTTCCAGCCAGCTAATTTCGACTCAACTCGTTC
>OVBA01002866.1:0-31468 GCA_900406435.1 Lepidium aucheri
GGGGTCTTCACCATGAGAATTGGTGGATCTAGCTTGTCCCGGTCTAGAGATGGTCGTATATAGCTTGGCGAGGTTAGATCGGCGAGTTTACCGCCGATCAATCACCTCCTATCCTCTAGATTCATGTTTATTATCCTAGATTTATCTATTGTCATTATCTTGCNTCTGTTTTGTGATCATTTCTCTATTTTGAATGTTTTATTCTGTTTTTATTTTGTCTCGTAGTGTATTTTGTCCTTTGTGCTAGTTTTATAGAGTTTTGAGAGTTCACTAGAATTATAGCCTATCTTTGTGACAGATTGGTAGGTTATCTGAACTAGAATCTGGTATTAGATAAGTTGCTTACAAGTATTCACTGAGTATTAGTTCGACACATCCACTTACTTACCACAATGCTTCAATGATTTGATTCCATAGGCTAAAAATCTTGTTATCAATTAACTACTACCGAACTTCTTTTTGTTATCATTTTGCTTTCTTTGTTTTCTTTGTTTTCTTTGTTTTTTTTCTTTCTTTTTTTAAAATTTTGTAATAAGCCGATGATAAACTCATCGGTTCTCTATTTGCTCATCGTTTTTAATTCCAAGGTCTATTATTGGTTTCAAGATAATAACGACTCATGTGTCTTTTTAACTGTTATGTTACCTTGGATTTTACCGCTTTGATTGGTTCGTTATTGGTTTTACGACAATAACTTATTTTGCTTGCGATAGTATTTTACCAGGTGATTAGTTTGGTGTATTTTATTTCTTATTGCTCGCAAACTTGTGCCGCGAGCTCGCCAAACTTTCCATATTTTGGGTCTTGGCTTTTTGATGCGGGCTTTTGGATTTATCTTAGTTTATCTACAGACCAGGCCCACTTAATTATGATGGTCTTGGCTATTGTTATCGGGACTGTGATGCCTAAAAAGCACATGGAAGTGTGACCGTTGGGCTCTGATTCGTGCTTCTTTCGCATCGCCAGATCTGCTTTTTTACAGTGTGGCCCATGTGGCTTGCATAGCAGCATTTGGCGTCTGACGTACTCGACAGCTACTGAGGGAGTGGGTTTTAAAGTCGAAGAGACAACTTCCACTCCCTTCATCTTCTTGAGGCGATTTCGAAAAACACCACCATTGTTGCTCTCCTCATAGGTATTTCGACCTTCTCCTTATCGTCATTTTACTTTGTCTTCTATATCTCTTTTTAGCGATATCGTTGAGCTCTCATCCTACTTCTGAGGACACCGAGAGTGTCAAAATAATTCGACCTCTGCGACAACAAAATAGGAGAAAGCGCCAAAGAAATCTGTCATCAAGACACGTTGCTCTGCTGAGAGTTCCAGCGCTGATGATGTTATAGACTCTGTCAATAACTTTGCCGAGCAAGAAGTTTATCGCTCCACTCGTTAGCTGGGAACAAGGAGTTTGGTCTGCATCCCCGCTCTATTTTTACTCGGAAGCTTCTCAATTTGTTTGGTGAGAAGTACAACTTCCTAGATGATATTATAGCGTTGGTTCCCAAGGAGAGGATGTCACCGGAGGTGCTTCCATTGGGCTACATGTGCGCATACGTGCTGTATTTTATAGAATGCGTACTCTGCTTTCAAATTCCCTACGAGCTCCTAGCGTGGTTGGATGTAGTTGGTCTCTGCATTTCCCAGATGTGCCCGTCGGTTATTTGGTGCGAATTGGCGATATTTACGCGGGCTGTCGAAGTCGGTCAGCCCATGTGAGGTCCGGATCTCATGTCTTTTTACAGCGTGAAGACAAACCCAAGGGGACACGGGACTTATTATATGTCGTTGTGCCGTAATCGAAAGATTGTAGAAGATCTTCCAAACAAGGATACAAGGAAGCTCGATCAATATTTCTATTTCAAAATCTGTCAATTGAGCATTGGCAACTTTCCGCCAAGCCACCTGCGAACTACTTGGGCGAGCAGACTTGGTCGGGACTAGGAGTTGAAGAGACTCCACGGAGTATAGAGACATGGCGGATGCTGATGTTAAGGTACTTCTTCCTTTATACTTGTTTCATTCATTGCTTCCTACTGTGTTGACTTTATCGTTTTATTGATTTTTAGAGTTTCTACATGAGGAATAATTATATTGACCATCAAGAGGCGTACACGGGAGTGGCTAACCAAGCTATCTTCTCACCTTAGGCATTTCCTTGAGGAAACTATTGCTCAGTATGAAGAAGAGCCAAAGGCAGTCAGAGCTGCTCGTGATGAGTCTCTTGCCCAGCTGCTGGCTAAGGATGAAGCACTTCGAGGGAAAGAGAAAAAGCGCAAGCGCTATGAGGATTTATATCTTGAGGTCATGTCTAGGGCCGAGTCTATTGAGCTTTCTAATTGTAATTTAGCGGAGAAACTAGACAAAGAAGCCAAGACTCGTGATGAGCTCCAAAAGCAAGTTGACGCTTCCAACCTAACCATCGAGGAGTTAGTGTCTGAGCTTGATGCTGACAAACTTGAGAAAGCTGCTCGTATTGCGTCCTTGCGTCAGAATAAGGTTGCCTTCACGGAGAAATTGAGAAGGAAGAAAAGAGCAACCAATGCCGAGCTGAAAGCACGCGAAGCTCTTACCAATCTTGCGCTATTGGGAAGAGTTCAGAACAATACCTTAGACTTGGAGAAGGAAGTAGCGGAAGTAACCAAGTTGTGCCGCAAGGCGAGGCCGAGTACAAAAAAGTTTCCGACTACGAGCTTGATTAACAAGTTGCATATGGCCTGCTTTTATCTTATTTTCCACTTTGTTTTTAATTGCGATTTACTATTAGTTTTGTTGCTGTTTTTTCCTTTTGTTTAAAACTTCTTTGTCTTTGTCATTCTTTTTTGTATGTACATTCGGGTTATCTTTTGTTGCTAGTAGGCTACCTTAGCAGGTCTTTCACATTACTTTTTTATTATTATAATTTTGTTTTTTGGGGCTGCACTTGACTAGCAAACTGCCTACGTACCTCTTAAGAGAGGATAAAGCCTTACTTAGTTCAAATTGTTCACAGCTCATTTTATTTTTCAAAGATAGAATTTTTTCAGATTCATTATATTCCACGGCCTTGGTTCTGTCCTACCGGAGTCAACATTCTTTATCCTGTAGACTCGTGGCCTTACGTCTTTGTCTACTTGTTATAGTCCTTCCCACGATGTTCCTAGTTTGCCCGCGTTGAGATCGCGGGTATTCTCGAAGACTTTCCTTAACTCTAGGTCACATGGGCGAAATTTTCTAAGGTTGACTTTGAATTATAAAACTTCCCAAAGACATTTTTGTAATTTTGCATTCTAAGGTTTACTTGGCCTCTTTTTTCTTCTATTATGTCCACTTTATGCTCCAACATCTTGCTATTTTCTTGTTTTGATTTTGGAGCTTTAGTTCTTCGCAAACTCGAAATATTATACTTTATTTTTTCAACCTGAGATTTTTCTAAATTTGCTGTAATTATCCTTCATTCCGCTGATATAGTTGCTCGCCCTGACTACGACCGTTGTCACCATTAGTTACGGTGATATTTGTTCGATTTAAGCTCCCTTCGAAAGAAAGTTCTTCCCTTTTTAAATTTGTTTTTTCTTTAGCTTTTGTAATTAATGTTTTCTTTTCTTAAGCTTCGATTTTGCTTTGTGCTATATTTATGCATCTTATTCTATGCGAATCTTTGAATGCATGTTACATAATCTGTGAATGCATGATATTGGAGATTCTGAGATAACTCGTGAGTTGTTTAAAGAGGAGCGTATTCAGTTTTCAATTGGATTCTTAGTAGTTTATTGACTTAAGATTTTGAATCTGTTCTATGTAAAGAGAGTATTACGATTTGAAAGTTTAGTGCTATGAATAATTTAAGTTAAAGTAAGTTTTACCTCTATGATTATGAATCTGTTTTTTTAGATTGATATTTGTTCATTTTGTGAATCATTTGAGCTTAAGCTAACATATTTGTTTGAGTGTATCTACGTATGTATTGATTGTTACATGTTTGTGAATTGATTCTTTTTAATAAAAAATTGAGATTCTTAACATGTTTTACTCTTAAAGCATTTGGTAGCCAATTTTTTTTATACCTATGGTAGAGTCTTTATAAGTCCTCTGATAGAGTTTTTATAATTTTGTAGAAATCTCTAATTGGTTTCAAATGTTTAGATTCTTAGTGATTTTATAAGGATTGAGTTGAATTCTGAATTTGCTTATGTAATAGATTTTGAAGTTTAGAAATTATTTGTGAGTTATCTGTGATTGATTAGTATGATGTTAACATTCATGTATCTTTGTTAATTATAATTCTATATATTTGTTAGTTTTCTGATCTCTGATATACTTTATATATGTTCTCTATAATCACGTATAGGGAATACTAATTCTACAAACTCTTTTTTGAAAGCTTTTTTGAGTGCAAGTAAGCGAAATTGAAGCTTCGTTTGACTATTACCACACGCAGGCACAAAGGTTTGTGATATACTTCTTTGGTTATTATAGCTTCATATATATTCTTTGTTACATCTGTTCTGTTCAGACGTTTTTTTTGTGTTCACAGATATACCTGAACATTTTTGTTATTGAAATACTTGATATATGCTTTATAAGTTTGTACTAAATCTCAGGATTTTTTTGCAAGGGTTACTGTGTTCAAAGTGTTCAAGAGTTTTTTTAAAGATTTTACTTGGTTTATATTTTAGACAAGTTAGTACACTCTTCCTTTCTCTTTTACCATGCTCACTACGCTAAACATATTTAAATGCCATTAAATCTTATATTTAATAGCTGTGATTGTATAGATTTAGGGCTTACATGAGTTTAATTATTTGTGGATTCAGGTTTTACGTAAGGTTAAGACATATAATGGTGCACAAGAATTGGATGCATCTTTACAGGTAAGTTATTTAATTTATAGGTTATGTTTCAGTAGGGGTTTTCTTACTTTACTAGTTTTTATACTCTCATTCTTAAGAAGAGCTGATTTTCCTTATATAAAAGGGGTGTCAAAATCCTCGACAGTGCATCCAATTGCAAGTTTCTGATCCAACACATGATCCCATGTTGACCGCTTTGCCGACTCGACCTGTCTGATCTCTTCTATCTGGAACGCCTCATGTTGACACTTGGTCGAACCGACTACTCGTCTCCTTTCCACACGAACCATACTTGGACACTTGGCACTTTTTATAGTTTGATCTGGTTTGTCCTGGGTCAACCCCGTTTGTTTTCTTATGGATTTTTAACCTTAATCTTATGGGTATAAATATGTTATGAACAACTTTATGGTGATCAAACAGATTTACATTTTAATACTCTAAGTTTTTATAAGGTATTTCTTAAGAGTATTTTGAGAGAGAGTTTGAGAGAGATTAAGATTGGAGACTTGTTGGATCACTCTTCTTGAAGATTAAACTAAGGATTCTCTTATCCCTATCTCATTTCCAATCTCATTATATTCATGTTTATAATTTCATTTGCTTTTATTTTCAAATCAATCATGTGTGAGTAGTCGTTAGAAGTGTTGAAGGTTAGGTTGATCTAGGCTTCGGTAATGGATAATTGATGCTTAGGATGTTAGATTCCTTCTATTTAGGAGCTCTTAATGCTAGATGCAACTTGATCACTTGAAAATAGATGCTAGGAAGAGCATCACCCGAGAGGTGTTTGGTGAAATTCTTGAATGACCTATTTTAGAGCTTTTCTTCCTAGGCCTTCGAGAGATGATGTTTAGGGGATTAGTGAACTGAATGAACCTGTTTTTATGCTTTTTGGTTGATTGGTTTGCAAATGAGAGTTTAGAAAATTCTCGTGATTGACATAGATTAATGCCATGAGACTCGAGTAAGGTAGTGTCGAAGTTGTCAGTTTGATTTTCCATTTATCGCAGAATTCTCTAATCGGTTTGGAAGTTGTCAGTTTGATTTTCCATTTATCCGCCTCTACCCACTTAGAGAAATAGTCCGTTAAGATGAGTAGAAAACAAACTCGCCGCTGTCCTGAATGTTCAAGCGGTCCTACAATATCCGTTGACCATTTCATGAATGGGTACGGGATCGTCGTCGAGCTAAAAAGATCTCCCGGTTGATTGATCAGCAGGGCATGCCTTTGACACTTCTGACACTTTCTGGAGTGTTGTTCGCAATCGGAAATGATTGTTGGCCAGAACTATCCTTGCTTTTTATTCGAATCGCTAATGCTCGTCCTGCTGCATGGGTGCCGCAACTTCCCTCATGCATTTGATTTAGTATTTCAGTTGTTTCCTCTTTACTCATGCACCTAAGGTATGGCCCAGATATGCTTCTCTTGTAAAACTGGTCATTGAATATAGTGTATCTTGCACTCTATATTCCTTACTTCCGAGCTACCCACTTGTCAGGAGGCAGCTCACTAGTTCGAATGTATCGCTCAATCGGAGCTCGCTAGTCTTTTTCATTGATTGCTAGTTCGTCCTTGCGAGCTTCTTCTTGATGGTTTAACTCACTATCTATTGCCATTACTACCTTTTGGTCAATGCTTGGCTTCTCAATATGCTCGACAGGTATAATTCTTTTGACATATGGGGCCAAAGTTGCTGCTAGGGCTGCCAGCGCATCTGCTGCGGTCTTGTCCCCTCAGAGGATTTTATTAATCTCAAAGTCGTCAAACTATTTTATAACTTCATGGGTTAGTATTTTGTATGTAGTCATTTTTTGATCCTTTCCTTCATATTCCCCATTTATCTGACTTGATATGAGTTGAAAATTTGTATGAGCTATTAACTCTTTAACTCCGAGACTAATTGTCAATCTTAACCCGGCGATTAAGGCTTCATATTCTGCTATGTTATTTGACGCGTTGAAAAACAGTCGGAAAGACTGCTCGATTATCTCATCGTTTGGGGATACAAGTCGTATCCCAATTCCTGCTCCTTTTTTTGATGAGGCTCCATCGACATGCAATGCCTATCTTTTGTTTGGCTCGAGCTCGAGCTCGACCTCATTATTTGATAAAAGAAGTTTTTGATTTTCTCCAATCAAATCATTGAGTGAGGTAAGTTAGGGTGAAATGTCAAACCAATACTCGGAATGGCTTACTAGAAACCTATCTATGACCACGTCCTAGTTCAAGCAAATCTAAACATTTTGTCACAATGCTAGATTATAAATACACTAAAACCAACAAATGAGCATAAAAGACAAAATAAGCTACAAGACAAAATTAAATCAGAGAACAGAACAGTAAAACAAAGACCTAACTATGCAACAAAGTTCTATTCAAAATAGGGTTTCAAACAAATGACAATGCCCATCTTTTGTTTGGCTCGAGCTTGATCTCGATCCGAACCGGCTGATCCATTCGGCTCTCGCTGCAATCTCGCTGATCCGAATGCATAAAGATCAGCCCAAGTATGTCAAATGGCCGATCTGCATACTAGACCTCTCTTCGGCGAATCAAACCATCTCTAGTAAGGATCGGGGCTTTCATCTCTGTTAGCGCTAGCTTCCGGTCATGACCCGATTCAGATCTCAGCTGATCAGGAAGAGATAGGCCTTAAGCTCAGCCTTACTAGAAGAGATCAACGTTATCGATCGACTAGCTAGGCAAGGGAATCATCGATTTCACCTCCGATCCCTGTCCTCGAGATCCAAATAGATCTCTCCTCATTTTGAAAGGGATGAGAAATGGGGTAGATTCCGATGACATAATCTAAGAAGAAAAACTAAGATGCAAAGATAAAGAAGTAAATCAAGCAATCATCAACTAATTCATCCCATAAACAACCATTAAAATGTAAACAAACCTTAGAGTAAAGCTTAAAATGAAAATAGCATAAAGATAGAGTTTTTTCAATTAAAACAGCAAATCATCACATAAGAGTCATTAGAGGGATATTTATAGGGTCATTCTCATAACCCTAATGGTCAAACCGATCTAAGTTGGTCAACCAGGCGGTCTGTGAAGCTTCTCTCGGTGCCTATGCGCAAGCTTGAACTACGAGGATCGCTTCAAGTCTTTGTCGTCGTGGTTTTTGGCTGAGTTCTTGCTTAGAGTATAATCCTTGATGTGGAAAGGGATAAGTATTAATTCTGCACTGGTCTTCCCTCGCGACAGATGGGTTAAGGCAAGTCCTTGAGGTAGTCTTCGTTGGGGTACTTCTAATCTTCCTTGCATACGGGCCTCGAGGTGGAGGTCTGAGGAGTACATGATCCTTCTTGGTTGTTGCTCTCTTAGGCATTCCAACAGCTGCTCCAATGCTCCTTAGCTTCATTTTAGCTCTTTTTGTGCTCTTTCTACCCAAGCGGACTTTAAAACTCCAAATGAAAATGCAAAAGTGCAAAGCAAGCCTAAACGGTTCTGAGTACAAGGAAAATCTATCTAGATGAATGCAAAGGGACCTAAAATAATACTCTAAAAACATCAAAAATCACACATATCATTATTCCAAGCCAGCTCTACAACAAAATCAGCCAGGACTTGCGATTTGATGCTAGTTTGAATACGATATTCAATATTCGCTGAGCTCTACGACCCACTTTACTAACCTCCCTGACTTGCTGGGATTATGTAGTATAGCCCTAAGGGGTTGTGACATCATTACAACTATTGGGTGCGACTGAAAATAAGGTCGTAACTTACTTGCCAAAGTTACTACTGCTAATGCTAACTTTTCATCGACTGGGTCATCACGTACTGCTGAGTCCGAGATTGCTACATATAAATATAGCAGCTCTCCGGTGACAGGTTTTGCTAAAATGGGAGGTTCGGCGAGGTATCTTTTACCTTTCGAGAGAATTTTGGCATACTTTGTTCCATTCGAACTGCAATTTCGCCTTTACTTACTTTCCTTTTAGTAGCTTGTAAAAGGGTAGGCACTTGTTTGTTGCCCTCGATATGAACCTATTGAGTGTTGTAATTCTACCCGTTAGTCGCTAAACATCTTTCGGAGTTCTTGGGATTGTAAGGTTCAATAATGCGTCTATTTGCTTCGGGTCTGCATCAATCCCTCTTTCTGTGACAAGATACCCAAGGAATTCCCCCCGAGGCTACTCCAAAGGAACACTTGGATGGATTTAACTTCATATTATATTCATTTAGAGTTTTGAAACATTTCCGGAGTTGCACGACGTGGTCCTTCAGGACCATACTTTTTACAAGCATATCGTCGATATAGACTTCCATGGTTTTCCCAATCTGCTCGATGAACACTTTGTTCACTAATGTTTGGAAGGTTGCTCCTGCGTTTTTAATCTGAAAGGCATTACTTTGTAGCATTAGATCCCTAGATTAGTTATGAAGGTCGTTTTATCTTGATCGTCGGGGTGCATGAATATTTTATTATACCCCAAAAAAAGGTCCATAAAAGAGATTAACTTATGCCCGGCAGTTGCTTTGATGTTTTGTTTTATATGAGGAAGGGGATAGCTATCTTTTGGACAAGCTTGGTTTAAATATGTGAAATCTACACACATTCTCCAGCTTCTAGTTTTCTTTTTTAGTACTTGTGGGTTTGCCAACCAGTCAGGGTACTTGACCTCCCTCATCGATCCGTTTTTTTGTAGCCGTTGGACCTCTTTTTTTACTGCAGCTGCTTTTTTGGGGCCGAGTTTTCTTCTTTTCTGTTTAATGGGATTGTACGTTGGGTCGACTTTTATTTCATGTGAAGTGACATTAATGGTGATTCCTACCATATCGAATGGTTCTCATGCAAACGTTTGTTTATTTTCTATTAAAAAGGTAATCCGCTCATCTTTTATATTCGGTTCCAGATCAACCCCGACATTTAATCCTCGATCGGGGAAATCTTTCTTTATAACTACAGCTTCTAATGATGCCAATCGAGGTTAGCTGTTGCATGGACACTTTTCTTCTCCTATAAGGCTTCAGTTCGAAGTTTTTCAAATGTGGTTCTGTAGTATCCCCTTGACGCAGATTGACTTGCTCGGATGATACCAATTCCATTATGACTGGGAACTTTACACATTGATGATAAGTTGATGCGATAGCTCTCATGCTATACAACCAAGGTCGCCTGATTATCGCGTTAAACGGTGCTGGTTTGTCTACTACTACAAACTTCACGAGCTTGCTAATTTCATGAGTGATTACTAGGAGCATTATCGTTCCTAGCAACAGTATCGTGTTTCCATCAAAACTGGTTAGCAGGGTTTTATTGTTGTTCATTTCAGAATCTTCAAAGTTCATTCTTTTGGAAGCGTCGTAAAAAAGCAGGTCTCCCGAGCTTCCATTATCAACCATTATTCGGGAGAGCTTGAAGCCCAATACATCTAGATTGATTACAACTGCATTATTGTGCGGCTTGTCGAGGTGCGATGTCTCGCTTTCAATAAGCATAATTATTACTTCTTGATGAATAGAGCTCAATCCTAACTGGGAGTTTGTTTCGACTTTTCGCTGGGGAGACTTAATTGAATTTATGGAATTTGAGACGAGGTAAGATCCTCCCATGATGAAGTCAATGCGTTTCGACTGTTGCTTTGGAGTCTGTACTTCCACTTCTTGGAATTCTTGATGTTCGTTGTCATTACTTTGTCTTTTTTAGCTGAGTCCTGAGTGTCTCCCGATTCGAATCTGTGTTTGTGCATCTCTTCATTCCATTGATTATTTCTTTTCAGGCGCTGGACTACTTTAAAATCATACATGGAATGCCCTTTAGCCTGGTGGTAATCACAAAATATTGATGGATCATACTCCCATTTTTCCCTTTTGTACGAGCTGCCAACTGCATACAAATGTTTTCCTTGGCTTTCATTGATTTCTCTGGATTGCTTTTTTTTATTCGGGTGATGCCCTTCATGACCATCTTCCTTTCTATATTTCTTTCTGAATTCTATCTGATTGGTTTCCTCCCAATCAATAAAATTGGGTGCTCGATGAAAGGCATCATCAAGGCTGTGAAAAGGTCGCAAAAACATTTCAGCTCGGAAGCTCGACTTCGGCCATAATCCCATCTTTAATGCACATATAGTGACCTCGTATGTTATGTTTACGCTTAGCGCTCTTACTTTTTTGAATCAGTTTAAATAATCATTATGTGGTTCATTTCGCTGCTGTATAGTTACGAACAGGTTATCTCCCGACGTGAGCTTCTAGATGAACATTAAGAAATGTTTAAGGAATCCTTCAGCTAACTGCTTGAAAATATCGACCGAATTAGGCTTTAATGACTAGAACCAATCAAGAGTGGATCCTGCAAGGTTTTCAGAGAAAAATCGACACACACAATTATCTCGCTCTTCGGTATTAAAATGTGCTTCATTGCGGCTAACTGGAATATTTTCAAATGAGTGACCGGATCTGAATTTCCTTCGAAGGTCGGAATTTTCATTTTTCCCAACATCCTTCATAATAGTACTCGATGTTCGATTCGTGAACGGTTTTTGCTGAGTTTACTCCAACACGCGCTGGATGTCTGGTGCGGCAGTTGTTTGCCGATGGATCCAAGACTTCATTTCTGCGTGCTCAGTTCACTAATTCTCTATCATTTCACACATTTCTTGCATTTCCCTTTCTAACGGATTGCTATTATCAAGGTTGTCGTTTTGATAATCAGTTTGGAAAGGTGGAATTGTACTACCATTATGGTTCCTGTCATTGGCTTGGTTTTCATTTCCATTATGCTACTGATTAATATTTACAGCAACATACCCTTCAATCTGGTTTCCCTGATTCTGAGGTGATTGAGGAATCGATGCTTGTAGCTCGTCAAATCGTTGTTCCTTGTATCTAGATCGTTAATCACCTGCCCGCGATATGATGTCGTGCTTTGAACGGCGGGCCTACAAGGCACAGCGGAGGTTTGCGGTGGTGGGACGTGCGACATGGATGTTGCCTCATTCAGATTTTGGTCTCGGATATTTTGATCGTTAACTCGCCCCAACGCTTGAGATGGCTCCATATTCTCGTTAGCTCGATTGCCTTGAATTTTGTGGTTCGGCCCCACGGTTGGTGCTAAAATGTTGATGCCGGAGATCAACTAGGTTTCAGGCCGAAAGCCAATTAAAGCAGAGAATTGAAAAAGACTATCAAACTAATCTGAAAAAGAAGGATATTATTGATTGAATAGTGTTACAGAGATCTTAGGGAAGAATTGCTTAGATTATAAACTCATGCCTTGACAATAACTATGCCTTTTTATTTATGATGCTAATTACTTGAACTCTTCTTCCTATTTTTGCTCCTGCAAACTCGCCATTGACCAATTCTTCTTCAACTCTACCTGTTGCGCGTATGCTCCAGAGTTCGGCTGCTAGCTCGGGCAAATCCCGAACTCTCATATGGGTAGAACCGACCATATTGGATCCTTAATACAAAGTGGGCCTTGAATAGGCTGCGTGTCTCTATTGTCAGAGTGGACCGCATGTTACAATGAATGAAATGGGCCTTAGATGGTCCATGTACCAACAACTACCATAGACATACCCATAACAATATCATAATTTGTAATTTGTGCAATTTGTATTTGGATAACCGGTGTGTATATGGCAACTCACATTAAACCCTAGATGTTCAAACCATATTTGTATCTATATAGTATAGGTATGATCTACCAAAATTTTATACAATATTTCATAAATCTACCTTTCGATTTTGAAATTAAAGTCGGCTCAGATACATGCAAGAAGAAGACTCTATAATCAGTCTGTGTATATACTATTTACATACCCAATGAAACGACAAAAAAATACTGTTTTCAGAGTTTCCAATTTCAAATTGCCCATTTATTTTTGAATTCAATGGTATAGCCTACCAAATAAAAGAAATAATGGAGGTTTATGCCGGAAACAATGGAAGAAATATTAGAAATCGGAAAACATGTAACAGCCGATATCCAAAAATAATAAAAAATAATGTCGAGATCGAACAACACTTACTATTCCACCTTTGAATTCCCGATTCTATGGAGACAATGTCGTTTATCCGGCCAGTAGATGGAAGAACGGAAATGGTGAAATAACGATGAAGGAGATATAAGGCAAGAAAAGAGAGAGAGAGAGAGAGAGAGAGAGAGAGAGAGTTATATTTGAAAAAAAGAAAGAGTAGAGTATTAGAAAGAGATAAGAAAACTGTCAAATAGTTTCATTTTTGGTTATTTAATATTTGTTGATTAGCACAAAGTTTTAGCTATAAATATCATGCAATCTTCATTTGAGAATGACAAGTTGAACTTGAATTTTTGGAAAAACAGTGGTGTGTAATTTCCATTGTTTTTGAATTTCTCTCTCGTGTGTCATATCCTAAAAAACTTTAATCATGAAGATCAAGAGTCCTTCCGCATCTCTTGATAGTTCATATTGGCTCCATAATTGCTAGTGTGTAAAATCTAGCTTTCTCAATCTTATTCTAGTTTATCATACCTACATAGAAAGAGCCTAAAAATCAAGAGTTCTTCCGCATCTCTTAATAATTCACAACTCTATCAACCTTGGCATTGAATCCTCACAGTTCCCTTCACATCAAACAAAGCAGTTCCTTTGCAAGGCATATATAATCTGATCCTTAACTATAGAATATCGATCTCGTGGAGATTTACACAGATCCACAGGTTGCACGTGTCTATCTTGATCTCACAAGAGATCATCACACCATCCTCGGGATTTCATCTGAGAATCTCATACATGTTTGTTACCATCATGCATCTATAGAGATCTCACCAGATATCTTTATCACTACCACCGGATAATTATCCTGTGATCTAGTTCTTCTGCTCCATAAAAGCCAATCGTAGAGAAATTCTCAGAGAAACCTAGATATGTAGATGTGTTGCACCACATTGGTATCAGACCTAGGCAGGCTGGCCTACTTTTCCGTAACCACGCCAATGAGACAAGTTATTTACACAACCACCCGTTCTTGAGTGTTGGTGTCTACACACTAGATCAGTCCATGGTGTCCCTAAACACCATTTTAAGCTGTAGTAGGAACCCATTACAACCTGTGTTGGCGTTGTGGATGCTCTCTTACATTTTATCAATGACCAGCTTGCTTGGCAAGCCACCGGTTTCTTAACCACTTTCTATAGCCTGATGGACTAGCCATATCATGTACCTCACTGTTGCATCCACCTCTTGTTAGTACTGTAGCTGATTACTTTATCCTTACTTTGGCTAAAACTACTCCGCCTAACATGCCTTGATGTTTGGGAAACAAATGTGCACCTCAAGTCTTCTGGGTGTTGAAGACTATCTTATGTGGTGCACAGGAAAGTAGTAACCCGAGTACCATCAATCTGTAATGAATCACGTGACTTATGTGATTCCATTCCCTTTTGTATATAGGTTGAAAAAGAGGCTGAGCTTGTAGATGACAATCGAGTATTGAAAAAAAAGAAGTGCTTGAATAAGAAGTTGAAACCAAAGGAGCCCTAAAAGGCGAGGGCTTGAATGTAAAAGATGGTGTCGTGGATCAGCTCTCACTTGGTGTGGGTAAGACTACAATACCCGATAGACCTGAGGCACTACCCCCAAGCAGCTATAAGGACGTGACACTCCCATGTGCTGCTACAAATGATGCTCGCATTCCTAGGTGAGCACTGCACGTCTTGAATCCGGACCACAAGGCAACCAAGTTAGTCACCACATAGTGGTTGAACACTCAGTGCTCGTGCTTACTGACAAGAACGACTTGGCTAAGTTGGTGGACCAGTCGAGTGAAGAAGTCGCGATACAAGCTGCGAGTGATGCAGCCGCTATTGTGTACTTGCCAACTCTCCTCCGTATCTTGTGTAAGCTTCGAGATGAGTACACCATAGAAGGCTTGTATGCGGAGACTTGATTGTGGCTTGCTTTTCAAGTTTCTAGTTTAAGACTGATACAAAGATAAGGAGGAAAACCAGAGTAGGTTATTGGAGCTATTGTATAGAGCACCAAAACTTGTAGCCAAAGTAAAGAAGATGGCGTGCATCATCTTAGTTGCGGGATGTTCAAAGATGTAAACGTGGAAAGGAGGTTGAAGGAGAAGCGTCCAAATCGTGAGCATTGAGAAGAAAGTAGAGGCCATACCGGATGGTGAACATGAATGCAAGCCTTATTGGCCGCAGCCATCCTATTGACGGGAACAAGACCAAGGGGAAGAAAAAGTCTCCAACTTCATGTAAATTGGGGACGTCGGTGTTAAGGTCATGGCTATGAAGAAGTAGTACGCAAAGGACAAGGAGCAGGACATAGCAAGCACATGAAGAGAAGGACCATGCAAAGGATTTGAGGTCGAATCTCTTAAACGGAGAGATATATGGTGCAGTGTGGCACCATGGATCTAGAGCACTCGGCCAAGAGACCCATTTAGCTAGCTTAATTAGTTGAAATGTCTCCCTACCACAAGGCTCTCTTGTTTTACATAGGATCCTTACTATGACTCATTTGCTTTCCTTTGTTTTTAAGTAATTAATAGGCATGTTAATTAATGTTCATAAATTTCATTAAATAAGTAGGGATTAGACTAGTAGATCCACAACCCATTTGGGTTTAGAGTTTCTTCAGGGAACTCTCTATAAATATGTTATCCAGTCTCTCATATTTTTTGAACCGTTTTAAAAAAAATGTGAATTTTCTCAAAACCCTCGTTGTTTTTTAAGGCATCAAGCCTCCCACATGTTGGAAGCCTAGTTAGTCTGAACCTTGAGGTCTACTAGTTTGTAGACGCAGCATGTATATCTACTCAGATATGCAGGTTGACCGTGTTTATCTCGATCACGTAAGAGATCATCATGCCATCGTTGGGATCTCATTTGAGAGTCTTATACTTGTTTATTCCCATCATCCATCCATAGATCTCACCAGAGATCTTCATTACTACCACTGGCTACTCATCTTGTGGTCTAGTTCCTCTGCGGCATCAAAGCCAACGGTAGATAACTCCTCAGGGAACCCTAAATATGTCGTTGCACTGTACCATCTTGGTATCATATCCAAACATGCCAACTCCTACACTTGTTGTACCATAGTTTCTATTATGTTGGTATCTACAGACTAAATCAGTCCATGGTATCCCTAAACACCAAGTTAGAGCCCCTGCATGAGCCTGCTGTAACCTCTGTTGGTGTCGTGGATACTATCTTGCATCTCGTGATCAACCATCTTTATCTACCAGCCGCTGGTGTCTTAACCACTCTCTATGGCTTGAAGGACCAACCATATCATGTGTCTTTGGAGCCAACGAGATCTGTGCAAATAGATGCCTCACCGTCACATCCACTAGTTAGCCGATTACTTTGGCCTTATTGTGGCTAAAACAAGTCCCCTGACATGCCTTGACGTCCGAGAAACAAATATGTCCACTTCAAGTCTCCTGGCAAGACTACCCTTGTGTGGTTCACAAGAAAGTAGTACACCAAGTGTCATTACTTTGTAAGGAATCATGTGACTTTTGTGATTCCATTCCTTTTTCTATATAGGTTGACAAAGAGGTTGAGCTTGTAGAAGACAAGCGAGTCTTTAAAAGAAAATGATTTCTTAAATAAGAAGTCGAAACCAAATCAGCACTAAAAGGTGAAGGCTTCAACGTGAAAGATGGAGCTGTGGATGAGCTTCCACTTTGTGTGGGTGAGAGTACCTTACACGAGAGACCTGAGGCCCTACCACCCATTAGTTGTGAGGATGTGACACTCCCAGGTACGGGTACTTGCATTCCCATGAGAGCTTTGCTTGTCCTAAATTTGGACAATGAGGCAACAACGTTACTCACCACAAAGTGCTGCGACAAGATGGTCATGAACACTCACAGCTCGTGACTTGGCTGAGTTTGTGCACCAGCTGATGTTTGTTCTTTATGGGGCCACAACAAGCAATTAAATCGACAAATGCAAACAATCTATCACTGGAGCATTTGAGGTTAGAACCACAATGAACTTAGAATCAACTCAATAGGATTTGCAAGACTCTAAATTAAGCTAAAGAAATTAAAGTTGGCAATTGGAAACTACAACTACTAAGCAAGATCAAACCAAAAACAAACAAACATAAGCTAAACGGAATCAACTTAAAATGAAAGCAAGTAAACAAGACAATGATCAAGTAAATAACAATGATAAACGAGTGAATGGTCTTAGGAAGGGCAATGATCTAAGACAGGGCAATTAACCTATGATGCAACAAGGTACAATAATGAACAGCCTAGAACATATATCACTAAGCTAGATCAACCCACTCTCATGGCCTTGATCTCTATGTCAATCAAGAGAATTTGTTAAACTCTCATTTGCAAACCAATAAACCAACAAGGATTAAAAAAAGGTTCATTAAGTTCATTAATCCCCTAGATCTCATCTCTCCAAGGCGTAGGAAAAAAAGCTCTAAAATAGCTCATTCAGGAATTTTATCAAACACCTCTTGGACGATGACTTTCATTGCATCTATTTTTAAGTGATCAAGTTTGAATCTAGCATTAAGAACATCTGAATAGAAGGAATCTAACAACATAACCATCAATGATCAACTACCCATCCCTAGATCTACCTCCTTCAACCATTCTAATGACTACTCACTCATGATGTAAATAAAAAATAAAGCAAATGATGAATTGATAAACACATTGATATAATAAGAGATTAGAAAATAGAGATTCTTCAATAATCTTCAAGGAAGATTATCCTATAGTATCCAATATTTCTCTTAAAGTCTCTCAATGTGATCTTAACAAAAACTAAGAAAAACTTAAAGAAATTAATATATATATATATCAAATGATAAGCTGCCTCTCTGTAGTCCTCACTGAATTATACTATGTATACCCTAAGATTAGGGATTTAAAATAACTTGAGAAATGGTCTGGGTCGACCCAGGACAAACCGGGTTGGACCAAAAATTTGTTTCCATTTTGTCTCATCAGGTTGTTGGCATTGACCGTGTGGTCGAGTAAGCTGCATCCAGGGAAGGGAGATCACGTGCTAGTACCATCGGGCTGGCATGGTCGGGCATGCGGTCGATGGGGTGGATTGTGGAAGTGTTCATGCGGAACGGGCACCATCAGGCATCTCTTATCAGGTCGTTGGTTGATGGTGAGTGATCCAGAATCTTGTGAAATCAATTATCCCAAGTCTACCACTCCAAGTCGGTCTTGAGGTCGAGGAACGCGTTTTGCATGTGTCTTCATCACCTGCGTGTGGATCAGTCATGTACTATCGACCGAGTGGTCAATGGTTGGAACCCCGAGGACCTTTTTCATGAATTGGTGTGTCGACCTCCAAGATTCCAACTTATGGTCAAGGTCGTGTCATCTGAACCATTTCCTTGTGCATTCTCCTCATATCTTCTTGTTGGGTCGTCTGTGTCGATCTCGTGGTCGAAGATGCATCGCCCACGTGCTGGCTATCGACCAATTGACCATGAGCGATCGATCATGACGTCGATCCAAGACCAAACTTCTTCCTTCTTCAATTTTCTCGACAAATTCCAATCACAATGTTAGAGTGCTTTATTCCATGCACTCCAGTCCTCCAAGTTAAGCTCCAATTCACCTAAAAATGACTCAAAATGAACCAAATATGCAAATGCATGATCTAAGGAGTCTAATGCATAAATTCAACACAATATGATCTAGAATGAATCTAAATGCAACTTAAATAAATGACAATGATGCAAAATGATAGTGAAAAATAGTATAATATTTACATATATCAAATCCCCTAGACTTGCCTTTTGCTTGCCCGAAATGTTTGCGGTATGTGTATCGGGTTGATACTATCAACTATCTGGTCGATCCATCACCTTCCCGCAATACACAAATCTCTTCCCATGGTATTGAGCCCTTCCTCTCGACCATTGGTTGTTCTGCTACCATTCCAAGCTCAGATCTCGGCCCTTTCCCATCGACCAAATGGTCGACCAACTTGATCAGAATCTTCACTTTTTAAGCTCCAATTCTATCTTTCAGAACCTTTACTCCACTCTCTTGCCACCTAGACAAAAACCGTCAACAAAAACACACAAAAGTAACTAAACAAGAGAAAATAAAACTATGTACAAGGATACCATGAGATTGCTTCTAAGTGCCCTTGTTTTACATCTTAAGATTGACATTGTCCTCAGATTTTTATGCGGTTTTAAGACTGGAATATTCTCCGCAATCGCGCCCTTTGAACTGGTTAGATTAGCCTTGATTTGAGAAAAGGCTGAGTTCAGTTTGGTATTCCCATCTCGAACCAATCCTTCAATCCATGGAATATTACTCCCTAACTCTCTGTACCCAATCATTCCAGAGAAACTGCTCAACCTTGCATTGATGGGATATGAAACCGCCTTGTTCACCTTCTCAAGTACAACCATCTTGTTGACAAAGTCTATGTTTGACCCTACTGTGCTCAAGAATGGTCGACCCAAAATAAAAGGAATCTTACAATTCTTATCCATCCCAACCACTGCAAAATCCGTTGGGACCAAACACTTGCCCGATCTTGATAGGATAATCAACTAGCCTTCTAACCGGGTACTTTGTAGATGCATATCCAAAGGAAATAGAAGAGGTGTACTCCTTCATATCAATATCCCAAAGTTGTTTTACTATCTCTAAAGATAGCGCATTCACACTTGCACCCGAATCACATAAAGCATCATCAAAGCTCAACTTCCCAAGAGTGCAAGATATTATAAATGTGCCTTGATCTTCTTCCTTAGGCAACACCTTTGGCTCTAATGGTCCTGAATCAAGCTCTCAACCATTTTCCAAAATCTCCTCAACCTTTTCTCTATTGGCTAAGATAGCTCTCATAAACCTCACTTGAGTTGGAACTGCATGCAAGTTGTCCACATTTGGCATAGGAATACCAATCTTGCTCATGTTCCCCTTGAACTTAGACAACACACTATTTTGATCCTTTGTATAAAAACGTCACAAGAATGGAAGTGGTGGCACATAAGGAGGGGGTTCAATGGGTTTCTCTTTCTTTTCTCAACTCCTATACACTCTCCTTATCAATAGTAACTTCCTCAGAGAAAGCCTTAGCCTCATCAATCAATTTCTCCTCAATCTTTTCTTGAACTTCCCTCGAAGTTCCCTTCGAAACACTAGCTACAACTTCAAAACCCTTTTTCTTTCCAACAACAACTTTAGCTTCCTCCAATCCCTTAACAACCTTGATCTTCTTGTCTGCTTCCCTACACTAAGCAACCCATTCATCAAACTCCTCACGGTCTCCGTAAATGAGTTTTGCAATCTCATCTAATTCTCTTTGATTCTCATCGTTTGGAGTGATGACATTACTATATTCCTTTGGGTTTTGCTTAGGCTTTCCAGGAAGCTTTCCGGCTAGTCTTTGACTTGTAGATGCTATTTGAGAAACTTGATTGTCAAGAGTCTTCAAGTGAGAGTAGATTTCACCGAATTTAGCTTGAGATTCATTATCGTGAAGGTCAACTTTATTCTGAATCTTGTCCAACCTTTCACTGGTTTGTCCTTTGACTTGTCCCTCAACAATTTGCTTCAACATAGCCATCATGTCAACTTCTTCACTGATTGGAGGACGTGGGTAGTTTCACTCCTTGGTGGTCGTGAAGTTGGAGTCTTTGGCCTGGAAGAATACAATTTTTGGTGGTTAGAAGTAGCTCCACCTTTATATGCCATTGATTGTTTTGAGATTGAGGAGGGTTTCAATAAGGTCTTGGTTGAAAAGGGTTTCCTTGAGGTGCCCTTGGTGGTTAGTATTGATCTTGAGGGTTCTCCATATTGTTGCTTCTATAGGAAAGGTTATTGTTCCTATAGTTTGGATTGAATGGACGGTTTTGATAACCCGCTTGGTAGTTGTTTTGATTCCCAAAGTAGTTCACTTCCTCTTGCACTCTCTCACCACCATCATAAACCACTTCTTGATACCCTTGTGTTCCTCCATCAGACTCTCCTATGTAGTTCACGACTTTTTGGTTCACAAGGAAGACCTTACTCAGTTTATCCAATTTGTCACTTAGCTCCTTGTACCTTTGGCTCTCCAAATCTGAGCCCTCATGTTTCTATCATAGTCTCCTCCATAGAAAGCTTCACTTTCTGCAAGATTCTCTATAAATTGCTCTCCTTGAACCGCAGTCAAACTAGCAAAACTTCCACAGCTAGCTGTGTCCAAAGCTCTCCTATAATGCTCAAGTGCTCCTCTATAGAAAATACCTAAGAGATTCTCCTTTGAAACCCCATGATGTGTATAGCTCCTTGTATATTCCTTAAGTTTCTCCCTAACGTCATAGAGATTCTTATTTCCTCCTTGCTTGAAACTAGAGACGTCATTTCTTAGCTTGGTCGTCTTTTGCTTGGGATAGAACTTTGTAACACATTTTTCTTTACCATGTCCCAAGTTGATACCAATTCTGAGGGAATGTTTCTCTCCCATTGTGAAGCCTTGTTCCTAAGAGAAAAAGGAAACAAAATCATCTTGATGACAGCCTCATGAACACCAATCATCTTGACTGTCCTACAAAGCCTTTCAGAAAGATCTAGATTATCCAATGAGTCTTCTAAAGGCAGCACATTGTATTGTTGATTCTGATCCATATTGATCAAGTTGATTTAACCGCAAAGTTGTTGGCGCTTATAACCGGAGTAGGAATGCCATACTGAGCCTCTCTAAGATTTGGCTCATCAAAAGTCCCAATTGACTTCACATTTGGTTGTGAAAAACAGGGTGGTCAGTTTAGAACTCCAATCCCATGAACATCTCCTCTAGGAGGCTGCTCGTCATAGCCCCGTAGTGGGTTGTTGCGTTGGTTTTCCATACCTAGGCGTACTAAGTGGTCTTTTCTTTACTTAGCTCTTATCTTGTTGGCAGCTCTTCTATTTGCTCTCTCAAGTGCAAGCAAATCAAGATTTTCCTCAAGAACAGCTCCTTGTTGACTCCTTAGTAGCATACACCTTAAGAGAAACAAATGACAAACAAACACAAACAATTAGTAACCAAAATGAAAAAGAAGTCTCTAGTCTTAATTAGAATCAAAATCCTATTGGCTAATTGCACTAGGTTCCACGGTAACGCCGCCAAATTGATGTTTGTTCTTTTGTGGGATGGCAACAAGCAATTAAATCAACAAATACAAATAATCTATCACTGGAGAATTTGAGGTTCGAACCAAAAATAACCTAGAATCAATAGGATTTGCAAGACTCAAAATTAAGCTAAAGAAATCAAAGTTGGCAATTGGAAACTACAACTACTGAGCAAGATCAAACCAAACACAAACAAACATAAGCTAAACGAAATCAACTTAAAATAAAAGCAAGTAAAGAAGAAAAAGATCAAGAAAATAACAGTGATAAACGAGCAAATGGTCTTAGGCATGGCAATGGTCTAAGACAGGGCAACCCACTCTCATGACATTGATATCTATGTCAATCAAGAGAATTTTCCAAACTCTCATTTGCAAACCAACAAACCAACAAGCATTAAAATTAGGTTCAATAAATTCACTAATCCCCTAGACATAATCTCTGGACGGCCTAGGAAGAAAAGCTCTAAAATAGGTCATTCAGGAATTTCATCGAACACCTCTCGGCTATGATTTTCCTAGCATCTATTTTCAAGTGATCAAGTTGAGTCTAGCATTAAGAACACCTAGACAAAAGGAATCTAACAATTTAAGTAACAATGATCAACTACCCATCCGTAGATCTACCTAACCTTCAACCATTCTAATGACTACTCACTTATGGTGCAAATGGAAAACAAAGCAAATGATGAAATGATAAACATATTCAGATAATAAGAGAATAGGGAATAAAGACTCTTCAATAATCTTCAAGGAAGATGACCCAATAGTCTCTGAGCCGATCTGGAACAAACCAGGTCGGACCAAAAATGTGTATCCAATGTATCTCGTCGGGGTGGTGGCATCGACCGTGTGGTCGAGTAAGCTTTATACAGGGAAGGGAGATCGCGTGCTGGTGCCGCTGGGCTGGCATGGTCAGGCGCCATCCCAACGGGCACCATCAGACATCTCCAATCGGGTCATTGGTTGATGGTGAGTAATCCTGAATCTTGTGAAACCAACGAACCAAAGTTGACCACTCTAAGTCGGTCTTGAAGTCAAGAAACATGTTTTTTGTGTGTCTTCATTGCCCGCGTGCGGATTGGTCAATGCTTGGAACACCCATTGGTTCATGAATTGGTGTGTCGACTTCCAAGAGTTGACCTTATGGTCGAGCCCGCATCATCTGAATCCTTTCCTTGTGCATTCTCCTCAAATCTTCTCGTCGGGCCGCACATGTCGATCTCATGGTCTTGGATGCATTGCTTGTGTGTTGGCTATCAATCGATCGACCATGAGCGATCGATCATGAGGTCGATCCAAGACCAAACTTTTTCCTTCTTAATTTTTCTCGACCAATTCCAATCCCAATGCTTGAGTGCTCCATTCCATGAACACCAATCCTCCAAGTTAAGCTCCAATTCACCTAAAAATGACTCAAAGAAAACCAAATATGCAAATGCATGATAGGGACTCTAATGCATGGATTCAACACAATATGATCTAGAATGAATCTGAATGCAACTTTAATGAATGAGAATAATGCAAAATAATAGTGAAAATAGCATAATATTACATATATCACCAACCGAGCGAAGGAGTCGCGATACAAGCTGCTAGTGATGCAGTTGCTACTGTGTACTTGCCAACTCTACTCCGTCCGTTGTGAGGATCTTATGTGAGCTTCGAGAGGAGTACACCATGGAAGGCTTGTACACAGCAACTTGATCGTGCTTTGTTCTTCCCGTTGCTAGGTTGGGACCGATACTAAGATAAGGGGGAAGACCTGAGTAGGTTTTTGGACCTATCGGATAGAGCTGCAAAACTTGTAGCCAAAGTTAAGAAGAAGGCGTGCATCTTCTTAGCTGTAGGATGCTCAAAGATGTGAACTTGGAAAGGAGGTTAAAGGAGAAGCGTCCAACATCGTGAGCAGTGAGAAGAAAGTGGAAGCCACACAAGATGGTGATCATAAAGGCGAGCCCTATTGGCTGCAACCATCCTATGGACGTGAACAAAACCAAGGGGAAGACAAAGTCCCCAACATCATGTATATTGGGGACGTAGGTGTTGAGGTCGTGGCTCGATATCATAGCCAGGCATGACAACTTCTACACTTGACGTACTTTCAATCACTACACCATTGAGACAAGGTATTCACACAACCACCCTTTCTATTATGTTGGTATCTACAGACAGGAGCTCGCTACAACCTTCGTTGATGTCGTGGATGCTACCTTGCATCTCGCCATTGACCATCTTGCTCTACAAACCGCAGTCTTAACCACTCTCTATGGCATGAAGGAGCAGCCTATATAATGTGCCTCTCGAGCTAGCAAGATTTGCGTTGGTAGCAAACAACTTTGGCGATATTGTGGATGAAACTACTCCCCATGACATGCATTTGATGTTCATGAAAAAAAACATGTGCACCTCATTTCTCAGTGCAGTCTTAAGGCTACTTTTGTGTAGTTGATACACTATAATTTACCAATTTCCTGCATGTTTTACATCCTTTAGGTTGCATATTCATTCACTTTAGTGTAGTTTACATTCGTTTTGCATCATTGGAGTCTAGAGTTAGGAGTTTGCACATTTTTCTTTATTTGAGTCATTTTCGAGGAAGTGGACTTGGAGCTTCGGTAAGCAATGATGCAGCAAGAATGGAGCATGGAATGTCATGAGGAACATAATGAAAGAAAAAAGGGACTAGGAGCTAAGGAAGGGAAGCTAGCTCGGACCTGCTAGATCGCGGCCTAGAACTATCGTGTAGTGGCCGCGATACCAGGAACTTTTCCTTGATGCGATCGCGGCCAAACCAACATGAGTTGTGGTTCGCAATCCATGCACTCGCGGCCGCGAATTGTGACAAAATCCACTTAACTCTTCCTATCTTTTTGGATCCGTTATGGTTTGTCAGAGATTAATTTAACTCGTTATAGGGTACTCAACTACTAGTATTTAAAGGCAAGGACCTTTGGTCCCAAAAAAACACATTTCTTTCACTCATTTGGCAAAAACTTGAATATTTATCCATTGGTTACTTTGTTAGAGATTTTGAGAAGACTTTGAAGTTATTTTATGGATCAATGATCATTTTCTTGCTTCATTCTCGCAAGCAGAGTTTATTCTTAACCTCTTCTCTATTTCTCTTCATCATATTAACCATGTTTGGCATTTGCTTTGATTTATGCTTGAATATGTGTGAACTGTCACTTAATGGATTGAGGGTTAGGCAGATCTAGGGGTTTGATGATAGAATCTTGTTGTTAGGGTTTCTAGATCTATAGATCATCAACTTAAGCTGTGATTAATGCTAGGTTTGGTCTGATCAACTAGTAACCTTGATGGAAGGGATTTATCGCCCAAGAGGTGTTCGATGAAAAGCTGGAAATAACCTTTCTGTGGGTTTTCCTTTTCTAGCCAAAGAGAGTTGAGTGCTTGATGTTTGCTTTTTAGGGCTATCAAATAATAACAACAAATGCAAATAATCATGTAAATGTAGCACTTGAGGTTCGAATCCAGAGAGAGCATTGAATAATGTGGTGAGATTGCAAGGAATCGATTCAAGCTAGAGCAATAGATAAGAGGTGGTTAAACCTAAGCTACACCCAAACAATTAAAAAACAAACAAACTAAACAAGGACAAAGTACAAACTAGCAATAGATTCTAGGCAAGGCAATTAATCGAGGGGATAAAAAATGATTCAAACAAGTCTAGGTTTCATAACACAATCACCATCCTAGGCCATGACACTCATTCAATCTAGGTCAATCCATTCTCCTGGCATCAACCCCTTTGCAAGCAATAGACAACTAACTCCCTCATTTTTCATCTAACACTTAACAAGCATGAAACACAAGCTCACTAAAAGCATTTTCCACCCTAACATCAGCAGTTGCTTGCTAGGGAAGGAAAACCCACAAAAAGGTTCTTCCAGTATTCCATCAAACACCTCTCGGGCGATGGAATTCCTTCCTTCAAGATTACTAGCTAATCAGACTAAATCTAGCATTAAGCACACTTTGAGTGGAGGATCAACCCCACAAAGACCACTCTCTACCCTAACATCAACTCTCGCTGGATAGAGAAATAATACTCACAAAAGAGTCTTTCAGGCATTTAAAAAAAACTCACAGAGTAAAAACACAAATAAAAGCATAATCATAAAGAAAGCAAGATAAGATAAAAGAAGAACAAATCTCCATAGGTGGGAGATGATGATCCAAGGATCATCACCCCCAAAAGGGGCTCCAACTTCTCCTTCTCTCTCTAAAGTCTCTCTATGGTGGCTACAATGTGTGGCTAACTTGGTTACATAAAAATGAAGTGAAAGATGTGTTTATAACCCTTATACATTAGAATTTTGTGATCCTAAATGAGTTGGGTTGACCCGAGACAAACCGGGTCGGATCCAAGTAAATAAAAGGGAAAATAGCATTTTCTGGGTTTGGGATTTGCCAGGACCCTTCCTAGATCGGCCAAAACACCTTGGGTTTCGTGCGAATATCTCTGCGTCAAAATCTAGTCCGTTGGCTTAAACCGGAACACTTTCAGCACCATACGAGACTGAGTAAAATTTTCATATCTTCTACACCGCTTGTCCAAATGTCTTCAAACAACCACCAAATGAAAGATAACTCTTTTGGATATCTTGTGACAGAATAGCGTCCAATTTCAAGCACGGGAAAACCTTCATTTGAAATCAATATTGAGCATGAAATCCAAGCGGACCTATCCTGAGTAAACTCAATATATCTCAATGAACAGTTTTCCAAATGCCTTCAAACCACAGCAAGATGAAAGATATCTTGTGTCTAAATTTCGCTTGATTCAATTGATCAAGTAAATAGAATCGACTTTCTTCCCTTGTTGGATGCATTTTACTTCACTACTTTTCCCCACAGTCATCTCCAAGTCTCCATTGTTCCAAGGTGGTTCCAAATCACCTTAAAAAACACTCGAAGAAAGGAAAAAATATGCAACTCTCTATTCTAAGACTCTAAAATGCAAAATGAGAGAAAACGTATAATAAAGTGGATGAATGTGGTTCCTAAATGATGCAAAATGGATCAAAAGATGGATGAATATCTAGCTAAATATGATGTATATCAGTTCTCCCAGACATATCATTTGCTTGTCCTCAAGCAAAGAACCAACAAGACAGCAAGGAGAGGTTAAAATCGGGAACTCCAAGATTTAGAAACCTAACAATGTTTAGCACAATAATCCAAAGAAAATGACAACACCTTGTCAAAAGCACTATTCTTAATGAACTCTAGCTCGTCTAGGCTTTACAAATCAATTTCAAACAATGAGTAGTCACAAGAATCCACAAACCATCATTTCAACCAATCTTCACATTCAATTATTCTATAATCAATGTGCAGTCTTACTTATGGATAATCCATCATCCCCAATCGGCAAGGAAAGAAAAGGCTAGAAGGCACTAAAGATGAATGCAAGGTGGGTTTAAACAATTTGTTTGGTGACTAATCTCTCAAAATCTGAATGCAAATCATTATGCAAAATTATGTCAAGACGGAAACAATGTATACATACAAGTCATAGCATCCATTCTACACATCCTAAGCATATAGTCTACCAAAACCATCATACAAACCAACCCAAATCCCAAACAAAATCCTATTTTCTTCCCACTTTACTTTCCAGCCCAAATAATTACATATGGGAAAATCAATTAAGCACACATCTTTTTGGAACAATGAGAAGCATTAAACACAAGCTCTTTTCTTTGCTAATCCTCTACCATTCATTCTTTTCTTCTTTTTTTTTTCTTTTCGTTTTCTCTCTTGAGGATTTTTTTTCTTCAATCTATACATAATAGAGCTAAATACACTGTATTTCCCAAGTTCTAAAGTGCTACCCATTTCTTTTTCATCCCCTTTTCTTCTTTTCTCTACACCCATAACCATTATGGTTCAACCGTTTATTCATTTCATTCCCACATCAATTTTTTTTCTTTTCACTTCATCCCAACAAGAATCCAATCATCAAATGAGATACAAACCCATTGATTGCTAACAATGATGAGTCCTAATGCTAGCAAATAATGGAAGCTACTCATTGTCGTTTCCATCTCCAATATTTTTCACATGAAAGGATTATCACAAAGTGGCCTCACTCAAGCAATTACTAAGGTGTTTCAAAGAAAGGAAACCATTATCAAGGGAAATGGCTACTTGGACTAACAAGAGTGGAAAATGGAGAAGAAAATCCAAGTATGTATGTGGTTACCATGGTTATGCATTAAGAAGCCATAGGTGAGAGAACTAATGTCCAAATCATGTTCAATAAAATTGAGATTGGCATCAAATCAAGCAAGCATCATAAATTCAACAAGTTGCAAGATCAAGAAATCAAAGCACAAGTTTACAACTTCGAGAAAGAGATCTTACGGTCAAGGCGCATTCACTGGCATGGTCATTCTCTAATCATTAAGCTAGACTCCATCTAGGAAATGTCATCATTGTTCCCTATGCAAATTTAATGCAAACCTAGATGTTGCTAGACAATTCTTCCATGTCAATGCAACTAAATGCTATGTTTCTGTATTTTGAAAAAAAATCCAACTAAAATGCTAAACAGAATATGCAAGACTATAGACAATACAAGACCCAAAAAAAGGAAAGCAAAACAACTAAAAGTAAAGTCAATACCTACCCTCTCCCTCGGACTTATTTCTCAATAATCGAAGAGAGAGGAACCAACGAAAGAATAATTATGTACAAAATGAAAAAGAGAATATTTACAAAGATGGTGATTTTGGTACCTTCTAATGGAGTGGAGGCTCTTTGATATGGTTTTGGATCATTGTAGTTTCAGTGGCACTATATAGTTGAAAAGGGTCCTTGGCGGCATTATCATGGGAGGTGGGGGTCGGCCGATCTGGGTGTGGCATCACCCAATATCCATCTTGCTTCGGCCGAAGTGCCTTTCTTGAGATTGTGGTACGTTGATTGGAATTCAATTGATCAAGTAAATAGAATCAACTTTCTTCCCTTGTTTGATGCATTTTACTTCACTACTTTTCCCCACACTCATCTCCAAGTCTCCATTATTCCAAAGTGGCTCCAAATCACCTAGAAAGAGTCAAAGAAAGGAAAAAATTTGCAACTCTCTATTCTAAGACTCTAAAATGAAAAATGGGAGAAACCCTATGCTAAAGTGGATGAATGTGATTCGTAAATGATGCAAAATGGATCAAAATGCATGACTATCTAGCTAAATATGATGTATATCATTGCTAGGGGTGGAAAATGGTCTTAGTGAACTAAGTTTTAATGCTTGTTAAGCCTTAGGTCGACAAATGAAAGTTTAGTTACCCCATTGCTTGAAAAGGGGTTGATGCCCAAGAGTGAATTAGCCTAGATTTAATGATTTTCATGTCCTATGATAATGCTTATGTTAGTGCCCTGTATTTGCTTGAATCAATTGTCATCCGTGGACCAGATTGTCTAACATTAGATCAATTACCTTTATCATTGGAATCTTGCTTGTTTTTCTTTGTTTTGATTTCATTTAATTTGTCAGTATTTTACTTTGTCAAAACCATATCCATTTGCTCTAGCTTGAGTCGATTCCTTGGAACTAGACCGTGTTAGTTCTAAGCTCTATTTGGATTTGAACCTCAAGTACACCCAACAAAGAGTTGTTCGCATTAGTTGTATATATGTCATTGTGTGCAAAAGCGAGCGATCAGTAGTGCATGAGAAACTAGTACACCTAATGCCTTTATGACGTAATCCTCACAAGATCGACACTTTAAAAGGAGTTAAGAGGATAGATTCGCTTGCTATGGATCACAAAGATGAAGAAGTAGCCATGGATCATTAGGTCGCACAAAGGATGCAGAAGGTCTTCAATATTCCGTTGGTTCTTTGGATATTACGCGCCAAAGAGTGAATAAATTTGAGAAAGGATTTTTAAATTCAAATTTGTTGTTTATTCCATAAAGACCGCGATAATATAGAGGAAAGGAAGAAGATGAGAAGTCTTGGACACACTCCCAAAATATTCTCGAAATGATAAAAGCCATAAAAGATGTCTTCAAACTTTAACAACATTAAGCTCTTATTTGACTTCTAAATGGGCCTATGGACTCTAAGCCACATTTTTTGGATTTTGTTCGGCTTAGAATCTCATTAACAAAAGAGCCTTTTGATAGTGTAGTCCAAAAGCCTCATTAAGAACCTTAAGGAGAAAACCCAATGGGATAAAACTCACTTAAGGGAAAAAGAGTGCGATCAAGCTACGCACTCTTTGGTTAACCTTCTTGAATGCTCATCTCAAGCATCAAGGTATGAATGTGTTTCCTTTGATCGCTCTTCTCCTTTTTTCCATAGCCATTTCCACGTTCCGTTGGTGCTGAAGTTGAAATCGAGCTGCACCCATCGAGTTTTGAGGCCGAGCTTCAATTGGAGCTAACCAATATCATGTCATCCCCTCCCACTTGAAAAGGATTTGACCTTAAATCCAAATTATCTGCATGGAAATAGAGCAAGTTAGTAATCAATAAATGAACTAGGGCCAAGAAATTTCCTCCAATTGTGTGTAGGCTCGTCTTTGGTTTATATGTTCCATCGGGTGACTCTTCTTTGATTAGAATGAAGAGACCAAGCTTCAAGTGTCTAATTTCAGCCAGGTCTGGTGGCTTGAATCGTTGGTTATTCTCTCTTCCTGTGCGCTTCAGTGCAGTTCTAGAATCTCTATTTGGAAATTCTTTCCTCGGATACTTCCAGTTCCAAATCAAGTTCCTTACAGTGTTTTCTTGGGTAGTCACAAGGAAATGTCAAGAGAACATGTACTGGCTCCAAGCTAGATAGTTGTCCCAATTCACAATCTAATGGCAAAACTCCTTTGGGTTCCTCCTGATAATTCTTCTGAAAAAGAAACAACACTACTCGGGTACTCCGGTTGCAAAGAGGTTAGTTCTTTAAGCACAACATCAGATTGAATAGAGGAAAGAATACACTTAGGTTCCAAGGACGTTTTATGCAAGGTGAGTTGTTCCAATGTTTTGTTTTTAGCTTGTTGATTCGGATAAGCTTCCAATTGAGACAATGGAACAAGCAAGATTTTCATTTTAGCAAGCTGAAACGAGTAATGGTTGGTATAAATTTGATAAGTAGCTTGGCGATCAAAAGTCCATGGCCTCACTGGAACAATGTGGCTGGATTCTATGGGAAAAATGTTAACCAATACTTAATCCACGTATTTTCCAATGGAAAAACTGTAACACCCTAAACCCACAATTTTCAAGTTCAACACATTTTTAGTAAAATCTTGGGCGGACCTTACACTTAGCCATTTCAAGTCCATATTTCACTAAGTCAAAATTCGATTTCAAATGAAAAGTGACAAGCCCAAACATCCATAACTAAAGACGGTTCCGTTTTATTAAATTCAAACCGAAGTTCAAACACAATTCAACTTAGCCGGCAACTTAACAAAGTTCCAAAACGGTTCTAGCAATAAGTTCAGTTTTGAAAACACAAAATAAAAACACGGATTTCATCCTAATCCATCCCCTCTTCCTTCCGCCTTGGTCTCGCACCTA
>OVBA01002867.1:233-31459 GCA_900406435.1 Lepidium aucheri
TCGCTTATGTGAACATGGATCTGATCCGATCTCTTCCCACATGACCAAGCTTAATGCCGATCTCTCCCTGATCAAGAGAGATCTGATTTGGGCCGAATCTCCAAAGCTAGCGCTAAGGAGATCAGAGACCAAAGTGTCATGTGGGTGATGGCCTTGATNTGTTCTGCCGAGGAGAGATCCGGCATGTGGATGAGTCATTAAACATTTTGGGCCGGACTTTATGCTTTGGATCCGGCTAGATCGCGGCTAACGTCATAATGGATCTGCCAGATCGGAAAGGGGTCTTCACCACGAGAGTGGGCTGATCTAGCTTNCTCAGCGTTGTTGGATCGGCGAGTTATCCGCCGATCAACCATTCCCTATCCTCTAGATTCATTTTAAATTCCATTGTGTATCTCGTTTGATAGTTTGTGCTCTGTTTTATGTTAATTTCTCTGTTCTTGATTGATCATGCTCTGTTTTATTTTGTCTTTTAGTGATCTTTGTCCTATTAGCTAGTTTGAGAGCTCAACTTGAAATCATAGCTTGCCTTTGTGACAGATTGGTAGGCTGCTGAACTAGAACTAGGATTACAGATAGGTTGATTGCATGCTTTCTCTGAGTATTGGTTCGACATCCACTCTACTTACCACTACCCTACAATGATTTGATAGATCTAGGCTAAAAAACCACTTTATCATTACATCATCAATAACATACACTCCCAACCTCGACATAATGTCACGTGATACATATGGTGCAATATTGTCCCTTTTCCATCCTTGTCCATCCAACCCTAAATCATAGACACAAAGATCACATACATTCGGAGGCAAGACACCCGATGCAACTTGACCTAACAAATTCGGTACTAGTTAATTACTAGACCAAAAACGTGTTCGATTTCCACTAGCCACAACCCAATGCAGTCTTAGGAAAACGACCTTTATAAAACCTTGAGTAATACTTCGCCATGTTGAAGAGATATTTCAATTTTTCTTCCACCACTTTGTATCATGAATTCCTTTGACTCGGTATTTACCATGGAGGAGGCGAGCCTAAAGACAAGAATCATCATGTAATAGTCTCCAACTAATCTCAGATAGCAGGGCCACATTCATATGCGATGAGAGTTTAATTCTAAATCACCATCTTGTTTATCACGAAACACTCTCTTCCAAGACAAGAGATGTTGTTTCTTTTCTCCAAGGAACTTCCCCATAAGAAGTACTATGATAGTTTCTCGAGTTCCTTAACCTTAGGTTGAGGGAGTATAATAGTACTCATTGTATGTACTGGAATTGACGCTAAAACCACTTTAGTAAGAGTCAACCTACCAGAAAAATTCAGCATTTTCTTCTTCCATCCTACTAAATGAGAAGAGACTTTCACAATAGTATGCCTAAAAGTTTCTTTATTAATCTATTTTTAAAATATCAGCATCACCAGGTAGTTTCCAAGGTCCTTAGAAGAGTTAATGCCACATTCCTCGATCATCGTTCTCCCAAGGTCACACTATACACTCTTAGAGAAATAGATCTTAGACTTTTCAAGGCTCACTTTTTGTCTTGATGCCAAAAGAACTCCTCTAATACCCCTCTAATCACATGCATCTATGATACCAAAGCTTTGGCTAATAAGATCAAGTCATAAGCGAAGAAAGTATGAGACAACTTAGGCCCACTACTGGATAGAGAAATCGATCCCCACTAGCTTGAGTCAACGGTGGCTTCAATCAAGTGATGGCTTCAATCAAGTGACATAGCCGCTCCAACCACATAACAAAAAGATACGAGGACAATGGATTACCCTGTCGAAGCCCACATGATGGTGAAAATGAGTTAGTTTTCTCGCTATTCCATCAAATACTCATGAAAGTTCTGGAAACCCCAACCATAATTCCATCGATCCACTCAAAGAGAACCTCACCGCCGTAAGTGTATCTTGGATGAAGTCCCATCGAATACGCTTTCTCCAAGTTTAATTTGAGAAGCATCCAATCTTTCTTACCGTTCTTCTTTTTCATCGAGTGCACAACTTTTGGAACTATCACATATTATTTGAGCTTAACCATCCGAGATAAACCTATATTGAGCTGGACCTATTAAGTTTGGCATAACAGGTTTCAACTGAATCACCAACATCTTTGTAATTATCTTAGTCAAGACATTATAGAAACTAATAGGCCTGAATTGTGTAATTTTTCTTGTTTGCCAACTTTCAAGGTCAAGATAATAAGCATGTCATTCGCACCAAAAGGTAGCTGCCCTGTCCAAAAGAAGTCAAGCACATACGTCACCACCAAGTCACCAACAATATCCCAACAGTCCTGGTAGAAAACAGGTTGGTATCCGTCCGGTCCCGGGAATTTAAAATGGGCCATTATCTTTACATCATTATAAACTTCCGCTACTGTAAAAGGATCCTCAAGTCATTGTCGATCATACCAAGTAAGCATCACAAACACTCCTACGGTAACTTAGGAGCAAAAGTATCTAATGTGTATGGTTGTTGGTGTGTTTTAGAGTCATATTTTAGGTTGTTTTGCATTTATATAGACAGTATTTATATCGTTTAGGCTTGTCTAAATATGTTTTGCATGTTTTGTATTTGCACTTGCATTTGGAGCAAATTTAGGTATTCAAGGAGCAAAATGGAGAAGAACATAACCAAGGAGTAAGTTTTCGGAGTACTGGTTGATCGAGGAAGCTGCAAAGAGAAGATTCTCACAAGCCTCGCCACTCCACCTTGCAGTCCGCATCACGAGGATAGGCAGAATAAAGTTCCACGGAGTCGAGGACCTAAATTGTCAAGAAGAAGACCCCACCTCATTCTAATGCCTCGCTATTCCACCTCGAGGAAGAATCAAGAGACTAACACAAGACTCAGCCTCTCAGCCTTGGGATCACCCTTAGACGATTGGACCCAACGCCATTGTGCGAGTTAAATATCTTAAATGTGCCTCGGACTCTCCCCTCGCCAATGCAGCTGCGAGGACCACCTTTTAGTTTACTGTTTGACCACTTTAGGTCGGTTTGACTAGGCGTACTAGGGTTAGAAACACGTGGGCTGCAAATACCTTTACAGCCCACGGGAACAGGACATACACTTTCTTAAGGAGAAATTTTATCGATCTAAAATTAGTCTTTTCTAGTTTTTTATGTTGTTCTTAACCGAATGATTGCTAAAGTTGTTTGGGGATCATTTTGCATTTTATCTTTAAGCTTCAATCTATTTTTCTTATCTTATTTTATGTATTTTGCTTTGAATCAAAGGTTTGAGCTCTCACTCGCCATGAGTGAGTAGATCCGACTTGGGGAAGGAGAAAATGAGGTAGATCGGTGTGATTATATGAGGATCTAGGTTCCTTAGAGTTAAATTAGTCAAGACCTTGCTAGATCTAGAGTGCTTAATGCCGATTTCATATTGGCCATTTGAAACTCGGATCAGATCCATTTTTACCAACGAGTGTTTGTTGATATGCTTATCTAGGCTAGATCTAGGACAATCCTCATTTGTGGGAAGAGATCAAATTCCTTATGAGATTGTTAGCCAATGTGTGTCCGATCTTAATGTTTGCTTGATCTAATTCCCACTACTAGTGTAGGATTGGAGTTTCCTTGAGCAAAAATCTGTGCTCGCGAGGGCGACGTGGATTATATTTAATTCTCTCACTTGAGGTCATTTCCCACTTGGATTGTTGACAAAGTTAGTTCCCCCATATAAGCATACTGATCCTTGACCTTACTCCTCATTACCCAGCTCTCTTATCATTGATTTTACACTCCAATTTCCCTTTGCTTTTTCATGCTATGTTTTTAGATTGAATATTTTCTTATTATAGCTTGCTTTTTACCTATACCTTGTTGCTAAGTGTGGATGAGATTGTGACAGAGTTTCCTTCCATACTGAACTTGAACTAGGTAGATCGTTAGTCTTGATTGGTCATCAATATCCGAGTATTTGGTTCGAGATTCCCAATTACATACCATCATCTCTATGATTTGATCTTAGGAGCAAAAAAAGCCTTTTATCAAATTGGCGCCGTTGCCAAATCAAAATTTATTGATTTCAATTAGGAAATTTCTCTGTTTAGGATCAAGTTCGCATTTTTATTGTGTTAAATCGTTTGCTTGTGCTTCAAAACTTGAATCTTTAACAAATAAGTTCATATCCTATTGACAAACTCGTTGTTTTTGCTGCATTTGCAGGCTTCACAAGTACTCCTCGCAGGCCGAGCTCGAGGGCAGCACAACAGTAAACAATTCAGACTTAACTTCTGTGCGTTAACCGTAGCTAATGGTTGGTTTTCTGAGAATCCCTCGGGTAATCTACTTGTTGTCTAGCTGCGAGAAAGGATACATTGTTTCCCTCGCCAGTTATAATCGGTATGGATATTCCACCTATGTACGAGTATACAGATCAGGACTACGCTGATGTTCCTGAAAACAACACACCACATACGATTGGTGCAGCTGAAGCACCAAGCGTCTATTCTCCAAGATACGAAATACACCCAATATATGTACCTACTCAACCCTTCGAAATAAAAGGAAGTCTTATTGCTATGGTGCAAGGAATTAAATTCCACGGACTACAATGCGAGGATCCTCTTAAGCATCTTGATGAATTCGAAAGATTGTGCAGCACAACTCAAATAGATGGCCTGAGCAATGAAGAACTCTGACTTTGCTTGTTCCCATTTTCCCTCGCGGGAAAAGCTCAGAACTAGGAGAAACACTTACCTCCTGGCCAGATCATATCATGGGTCGAGTGCAAGAAGGCATTCTTGAACAAGTTCTATTCTCCATCCTGGACAACAAAGCTTCGTACCGCAATCTTTCACTTCTCAGAAAAGCGGTCCGAAACCTTTCCACAAGCATTGGACCGTTTCAAAGACTATGTTAGTCAATGCCCGCACCATAACAACACCATCGAAGCACTCCTTACTACTTTCTACGGAGGCATCCGCTCTTGGTATCGTACCCTCCTTGATACCGCTAGCAACGGGAACTTCATGCATAAGGGTGTAACCGTGGGTTGGGAGTCATTGCAAACCTTGCTCAGGCACAAGAACAGTACAATGAAGCCGATGCAAGCAGTGGACTATATTCAACGGACTAGGCATTATCAAGTAAAAAGGAGATATGAGTGATGAATGCCAAAATGGATCAACTCCTCATGGTCCGACCGAAACAAGACAGACCAATCTACTTGGAAGAAAAAGTTTTGCACCAAGAGACATGATGATTGAAGAAGTCAGTCTGATCCAGCAAATCAAACCTCCTTCCTTCCACCAACCGGCGGTAATGGACGTATTACAAGAAATTTTGAGAGGCCAAAAGATTGCGGCTGCCGAGCTAACACATAAATTTCTTGAGGTACACAATCGAATTGATAGCATTCATTCAGACTTCAACCAAAAAATCGAAAGCCTCAGCACACGACTTAAGCAAGTGGAATGTTAACAAGCTAGTCCTTCACCTTGTCTATATTATGAACAACACCTCGCTAGTTCACCTCGTAGCATCAACATGGCACCTCACAGAACTTGAAAACAGAAGAACGGACAAGAGCTGAGTTCTTGAGCTGTGCAAAGAGCTGATACTGAGGATAGTATAAACGAAGATGGGGAGGATGGTTAAAACCAAGAGATAGCCTATCAATTTTGTTTAGAGGCACCACTAAAAAGTTTGCCTCGTGGCCCGGCAGATCGAGGACAGAATCCTATGAAGAAGAAGCTACCAGATAACATACTCTCAGCACGCCTCGTGAGTACTACCTGCGAGTCCACACCGCGAGTAACACTTTTAGATGTGGAATCACATCCGGATCAAGAAAGAAAGTCGATATCACTCACTCCACCGCCCATTGAACCTCGTATACCTTTCCCTAAGAGATTTAAGAAGGCTCTTGCTAAGAGATACAAGACTCTATTCCTCAAGCAAATTAAAGAGCTAAAAATTCCACTAGTTGATGCCTTTATGTTGATGCATTCTTATCACAAGTTCCTCAAGGACGCGGTAAAATAAAACACCAAGGAGATCGAAGGAGTGGTGGTATTAACACACAAGATCAGCGCCATAATCCTAAGGAAGGAGACACCCACAAAGTTAGGTGATCCGGACACTTTTACCATCCCTTGCTCACTTGGAACTCTATCCTTTAGCAATTGCTTGTGCGACTTGGGAGCATCAATAAGCCTTATGCCTTTATTGGTTGCACAAAGATTAGATTTCAACAACTTCAAAGCATGTAAGATATCATTGATAATTGCCGATAGATCTATGAGGATACCACATGGATTGCTAGAAGACTTACCGGTTAATGTTGGGAGAGTTCACATACCCACAGATTTCGTAGTGCTCAAAATGGAGCAAGAGCCTAGAAACCCATTGCTTTTTGGTAGGCCTTTTCCTAGCTACAGCCGGAGCTTTGATTGATGTGAGAAACGGAATGATAGAGCTAAATTTGGGTAGAGATATCAAGATGAAATTCCACATCGAAGACGTAATGAGGAAGTCTACAATTGAGAATGGAGTATTCTGGATTCAGACAATATAGGCCCTAAGAGATGAGCTGTTTGAAGAGATAGTCACAAAGCATCGTCTACAAATAGCATTGACAAAGCCAGGTCTAGACGGGTATTTGCGGTTTGAAGCCAAAATATTACAAGAAGCTTTTGGATAAGAGAATTACCGAACCCATCCAACACTCGGTAAGGCACCTCGCAGCAAGAGACTGCAAGGACAATTCCAAATCAGTGCACGACGACTGGTCGGAGCTTAAAGCACCAAAAGTGGAAATGAAACAACTTCCCGCTGGGCTAAGGTACGTTTTCTTAGGCTCAAACTCTACATACCTAGTGATAGTTAATGATGCTTTGAATGTCGATGAACTTGATATGTTTTGTTTGAACTTAAACGATTTAGAAAAGCCATAAGATATTCACTTGATGATATTAAGGGAATCTCACCTAGCTTTTGAACACATAGTATTCACCTAGAAGATGAAACACACTCTAGTATAGAGCCCCAAAGGAGATTGAACCCTAATTTAAAAGAGATAGTTTAGAAGGAAATCCTAAAATTATTGATGCAGATGTAATCTATCCCATCTCCAATAGCAAATGGGTCTCCCCTGTACATTGTGTTCCCAAAAGGGAGGTATCACTGTAGTTAAAAATGACGAAAATGAAATGATACTGACGAATTACGGGGCATAGGATGTGCATAGACTATAGAAAAATCAACTCATCTACTAGGAAAGATCACTTCTCATTTCCTTTCATTGATCAAATGGTAGAACATCTAGCTAACCACAAGTATTATTGCTTTCTAGACGGATATAGTGGATTCTTTCAGATCCCTATACACCAGGATGATCAAGAGTTAGCAACCTTTACTTGACCATATGACACTTTTGCCTATAGACAAATGCCCTTTGGTCTTTCTAATGCTCTGGCTACATTCTCGGATTTAATAAAGGAGATGGTGGAAGTCTTTATAGATGACTTCTCAGTCTATGGCTCCTCCTTCTCCTCTTGTTTGTCAAAATTGTGCAGGGTGTTAAGTAGGTGCATGGAGACCAATCTAGTGCTCAATTTGGAGAAATGCCATTTTATGGTCAAGAAAGGAATAGTTTTGGGAAACAAGATTTCAGAAAATGGTATTGAGGTTGATCAAGCTAAGATAGATGTTATGGTTCAGTTGCAGCCTCCAAAGACGGTCAAAGACATAAGAAGCTTCTTGGGTCACGCCGGGTTCTATAGATGGTTTATCAAGGATTTTTCCAAGATCGCTCGCCTACTCACTCGCCTATTATGCAAAGAGGCAGAGTTCATCGTGATAATGAGTGTATGGAAGAATTCAAGAAGATCAAATCCGCACTCATCTCAGTGCCTATTGTGCAAGCAACGGATTGAGGAATACCATTTGAGATCATGTGTGACGCTAGTGACTATGTGGTAGGAGCAGTTCTTGGACAGAAGAAAGACAAGAAGCTGAATGTCATCTACTACGCGAGTAGGATCCTCGACGACACTCAAATTAAGTATGCAACAACTGAAAAGGAGCTATTGGCTGTGGTCTTTGCATTTGAAAAATTCTGATCATATATGGTAGGGTCAAAGGTGACTGTCCATACAGATCGCGTGGCATTGAAATATCTTATGAAGAAAAAATATTCAAAACCGAGGGTTCTTAGGTGGATACTCCTGCTACAAGAGTTTGACTTGGAAATTGTAGACAAGCCGGGGGAAGAAAATAGTGTAGCTGATCACTTTTCGAGGATAAAGGTTGAGGTTCTGGTCCCAATTAATGATTCAATGCAAGAAGAATAACTGATGGTACTTAAAACAGCCGGAAGGAAATACAGTGGTTCTTCCTTGCGAGAATCACTCGACGGACTCAACTGCGAGGTGCGCCAAGAGGAGTCGGGTAATGAACTCTAACATAGAAGACGGCTTGCAGGATCTTCACTCCAATGGTATGCTGATTTGGTCAATTATCTGGTTTTTGGCGAGATACCCATAGGTTTGGAAGGGTATCAAAAGAAGAAGTTCTTTAGAGACGTCAACCACTACTTTTGGGATGAGCCATATTTGTACAAGAGAGGATTGGACGGTGTATTTAGGCGGTGTGTCGCTCAAGAAGAAGTACAAGGGTTGCTAGAGCACCGCCATGGGTCTACATATGGAGTACACTTTGCATTCATCAAAACGGTACAAAAAATATTGCAAGCCGGATTTTGCTGGCCTACGATGTTCAAGGACGCTCAAGCATTCATCACTAGGTGTGATCCTTGCCCAAGATTGAGGAATATTGGGAAACGCAATGAGACGCCTCAAAGACCTATTTTGCACATTCAAGTGTTTGATTGTTGGGAGATTGACTTCATGGGACCATTTAACCTACCATCACCCAGAAATACCTATATCTTGGTAGCCGTTGATTAGGTTTCAAAATGGGTGGAAGCGGTAGCATGTCTAACAAATGATGCTAAACTCGTTATTAAGCTGTTTAAAACCATCATCTTTCCTAGGTTCGGAGTCCCACGAGTTCTGATTAGTGATGGCGGGTCACATTTCATGAATAAGGTGTTTGAAGGCTTGCTTAGAAAGTATGTAGTAAGGAACAAGGCAGCCACACCCTATCACCCCCAAACGAGTGGACAAGTGAGGTGTCAAACAAGCAAATCAAAGGGATACTTTCAAGGATAGTCTGTGCTTCCAAGAAGGATTGGGCGGCTAAGCTTGATGATACGCTTTAAGCATATAGGACCGCATATAAGACCCGGATTGGGAGGACACCGTTTCAGCTATTGTTTGGGAAATCATGCCACCTACCCGTTGAGATTGAATAAAAGGCAGTGTGTGCCATGCGGTTACTCAACTTTGACATAAAGACCACCCAAGAAAAAAAGGCTAATCAACATGCATGAGTTGGAGGAAATTAGGATGGATGCCTACGAGAGCTCAAAGATTTACAAGGAAAGAACAAAGGCTCTTCATGACAAGAAAATAGCACACAAGAAAGTCTCAATTGGAGATCAAGTGATGTTGTATAACTCAAGGCTCAAACTATTTCCCGGGAAGTTGAAGTCAAGATGGACCGGTCCTTTTGAAGTTAAAGAGGTTTTACAATTGGGAGCGATCACTCTAATTAACAAGAAGGGGGAGCCATTTAGAGTTAATGGACTAAGGATCAAGCCTTACATAGCAAATGAAGGGATTCTGGAGAGGACTATCGCGTTCCTCGATGAGCCCCTCTCACTATGACAGCGAGTGAACAGTTAAGCTTGAGACTGTAAACAAGCTCAATTGGGAGGAAATCCCATGCCTATCCATTCTCTTCAATAACTCTTTTTAGTTGGCTTACGTTTACTTTCGCTATCATCGGTTGGTTTTGGGGTGGTCACAAGCAGTACAATGATTTAGGGTGAGTCATATTCGTGTAGAAGTAATCGCACCTCGAGAGAAAGACAGCGAGGAAGAACATGCGAGGCAGTTTGGGTAATCAGTTTTGGGAAGTGGGATAATAAGGTCAAGACTAGGTCATCAAGTGGGACCCTTGGGTTACCGACTCAATAAAATTTTCAAACGGACAAAACATGAGTCAAGGGATCCAACGGCTGAGATTGGTCAAGAAATTTAAAATTTGAATACAACGGTGAAGATACAGTTAAACCCGTGGCCAGTACATGAGGCAGTCTTGCAATCCAATCATATCTCCTACCTGCCACACTTGGAGCAGAAAATCCTAAATCCAAGCGTTATATATGCGTCTCCACTCAAATAGACACAATTTCCATCTGCTCTTAGACTCTCTCTCTACAAAAACTCTCTCTTTGCGCCCAGATCCCAAACATACCACAACGCTCGAAACCAAAGAATGACGAGAAGCAGCAAGGAATATGAAATCCGCCATGTTTTGTTAAGATAAATGCAAGCGTAAGCGGGAAAAGAGAGGTTGAGGAAAGTCTAGAATACTTGCCACCGTTTCAAACAAAGAGGAGCAGTAGTACAAGAGGAAGGCGATGCATCGTACAATTGGATAGTGAAGAAGATAAGCCACCCGTACGAGCAAGAGCGAAATGATGATTAGGCGGACGACAAGAATATCGGTAGGAGGATCAAAGGGTTGGAAGTTAGCCAAACTAGAAAAGGAGAGGAGAACAAGGCGGAAAAACTAGGAAAATGGCTAGCGAGGAAAGTCAAGGGATTGGTTAAGAAAAAGGATGAATGGAAGTGTGAGCACGAGAAGCTAAAGGAGGAAGTAGATACGCCTAATGCATCAGCAAGTGGTAAGACATCACACCCTCGCACAAACTACGCTTCACCACAAAACGACCCCTCATACTTTTCCCTCGTAGAAGCAAACCGCGAGGAGCACTCGGAATCATCTCAACAAACAGCTTCGTTTGAAGGACACACTCTAGAAGCGTACCTAGACCATTACAACTGCACTATCGAGGATATAAACTCCTCGATTGACTACCCATTCGACCATTAAGGTACTAAGTTCCAAACCATTGTATATAACGCCTCATGTTTTTACTTGCTTTTGTTGTTTTTTCTAGAAACCTCTCTCGGAACTTTACTCACACAAGGGACTATGTGATTTAAGTTTAAGGGAGGGGTCTAGACTGCACTCACTTAGTTTCTGTTTTCTTATTTTCTATTTTCACTAGAAGATCATGCATTCACTCATGATTGATAAAAATCCCAAAAGATTTTTCTTCTTGCATTTGTTATGTTGCATTTCATAGCATATAAGGCATAGAAAACACCAAAAATTTGAAAAATTCCGAAATTGAATCCCACAAAAAAAGAGTGTTCATATAGATGCATTCATTTAGCATTGAATATAGGTTGCATTCACATAGGATTCATGCATTCGTAATTGTTGTTATGGGAAACATCTTGACAAAGGGAAAATCTTGTTAAGTTAGCTAGTACCATTGTGAATATACTCGATTGGTAATTGGATGCTTTGGAAAGTTGTAGGGCAGATCGTTCACCTTAGTGAACTTTTCTTGTGTTGTGTCTTGAAAAGGTCTTGTTTGATCCCTTCTAAAACTGAATTCGAATTGCCGATCTAGGGCCTAGAGATGCATCAAATACCTTCCTTTTTTATGTTTAACGTGGTCTATTGTGTGTGTGGCAAAACCCTCTCAAGTTAAGTGGAAAAATAAGAAATGAAAGCTGCCCGCCAAAAATCGAGTAAGTGGCAAAGGTGAAGTGGCTGGAAGGATGCATAAACCCATAGCCTTTCACGTCTGTGTATATCTGCTACTTACTCCAAATGCGGGTTGGTGAAGCAACATAGAAGGATGCGTAGACCCGTAGCCTTTCATGCTTGTGTAAGCAAAAGTATAGGTGAGAGGGAGCCACTTGTGTTGAAAAGATTAATCACATTAAGCCTAGGGAAGTTGAAATATGTACTCATTGATCTCTAGTCCCTTTTGAGGACCGCACTTATAAGAAATAAGGAATTAGACTTGCACCTTTAGAGACCAGCTTATGTATTAGGAATCTATAAGTTGAATGTTATGCTTGAGAATGATTACATTGCGGTTTCCAAAGTGATAGAGGCTCATATGTGGATTGTGGCCCTAGCCTAATAAGTCGCTCGTTGGATGAGATGCCCCCTTTGTGTGCAGCCTCTTTCATCTTAGGTCATTGCGTGTGCTTGAGGCCAAGCAAGATCTAAGTTTGTGGGAGCTGATGTGTGTGGTTTTTGGTGTGTTTTTAGAGTCGTATTTTAGGTTGTTTTGCATTTATATAGACAGTATTTCCATTGTTTAGGCCTGTCTAGATATGTTTTGCACGTTTGCATTTGCACTTGCATTTGGAGCTACCCATGAACACTCACATGGTATCAAGAGCAATGGAGGGTTCTCTTGAGTCTTATCCTTTTCCTTCCAAATTTAGGTATTCAGGGAGAAAAATGGAGCACAATAGAACCAAGGAGTAAGTTTCCGGAGTACTGGTTGACCGAGGAAGCAGCAAGGAGAAGATTCTCACGAGCCTCGCCACTCCGCCTCGCAGTCCGCATCGCAAGGATAGGCAGAATAAAGTTCCGCGGAGCCCAGGACTTAAATTGTAAAGAAGAAGAACCCAACTCATGCTACTGCCTCGCTATTCAACCTCGAGGGAAGAATCAAGAGACTAACGCAAGACTCAGCCTCTCAGCCTTGGAATCACCCTTAGACGATTGGACCCAACGCGATTCCGCGAGTTAAATATCTGAAATGTGACTTGGACTCTCCCCTTGCCAATGCAGCTGCGAAGACCACCCTTTTACTCTATTGTTTGACCACTTTAGGTCGGTTTGACCAGGAGTATTACGGTTAGAGACACGTGGGCTATAAATACTTTTACAGTCCACATGAATAGGACATACACTTTCTTAAGGAGAATTTTAATCGATCAAAAAGTAGTCTTTTCTAGTTTTTTATGTTTTTCTTAGCCGAATGATTGCTAAAGTTGTTTGAAGATCATTTTACAATTTATCTTTAAGCTTCAATCTAATTTTCTTATCTTATTTTATGTATTTTGCTTTGAGTCCAAGGTTTGAGCTCTCACTCGCCATGAGTGAGTAGATCCGACTTTGGGAAGGAGGAAATGAGGTAGATTGGTGTGATTCTATGAGGATCTAGGTTACTTAGAGTTAAATTACTCAAGACCTTGCTAGATCTAGAGTACTTATTTCATATTGGCCATTTGAAACTCGGATCAGATCCATTTTGACCAACGAGGGTTTGTTGAAATGGTTATCTAGGCTAGATCTAGGACAATCCTAATTTGGGGCAAGAGATTGAATTCATTATGAGATTGTTAGCCAGTGTGTGTCCGATCTTAATGTTTGTTTGATCCCACTACTAGTGTAGGGCTGGAGTTTCTTTGAGCAAAAATCTATGCTCGCGAGGGCGACATGGATTACATTTGATTCCCTCGCTTGAGGTAATTTCCCACTTGGATTGTTGAGAATCTTAGTTCCCCCATAGAAGCATACCAATCCTTGACCTTACTCCTCATTACCCATCTCTCTTATTATTGACTTTGCACTCCGATTTTCCTTTGCTTTTTCATGCTCTGTTTTTAGATTGAATATTGTCTTATTATAGCTTGCTTTTTACCTTTACCTTGTTGCTAAGTTTGGATGAGATTGTGACAAAATTTCCTTCCATATTGAACTTGAACTAGGTAGACTGTAAGTCTTGATTGCTCATCAATATTTTGAGTATTTGGTTAGACATTCCCAATTACTTACCATCATCTCTATGATTGGATCGTAGGAGCAAAAAAAATCCTTTTATCAGCATCAAGCTCCGCTATCGAGTATAAATTTTAATAGAACTTGATTGCCATATTTTCCAACTCTAAGATATCTACGACCCAACGTACCTCACTATCCATCAACATGTCTATCTAATTCCTCTATCTCCGGGTAATAGTTGATATTTGAAAAAAGAAGTATTACGTTCCCCATTGTAATCCACTTTTCTCGAGATTTTTGAAACCAAATTGTATCTTCTTACTCAAGTGTTTCATCCAACCGTTTTAAAAGATCCTCTTCCTTCGACAATATGTCATATAATGGAGATACATCTATCAGGGATTGAACTTCAGCAATTTATGGGAAAGAGAATTCTTACGTTTGTGTACATCATCAAATATCTCATGATTCGATTTCTTTAACTTCGACCTCAACTGCTCGGATGCTACTGAGTAGAGACCCTACTATTATCAAAAGCTTCTTAAGACCCATGTGCTTCAACCAAGCTAGCTCAAAACGAAAGGGTATTCAGCTAGGATTCATTGCTAGCACATGGCAAATCTGAAAATGTAGAGGAGCATAGTGAGATGACAAGAACGGTAAATGAGAGATTGACCCCTTTTACCATTTTAAACAAGCATGGGCACAACAACATGGATGTACCTCATTTTTATTGGTTTTTAACTCACTAATTTGCATGTTTTTCGAGTCTTTGTTAGTATTTTAGAGTCTTTACAGGTACAAAATAGGTTAAAGCAGGATTAAGCACTCAAAGTAGGGTTTAAAGCAAAATCGAAGCAAATTGGAGCATTATGGCATTTTGCAGTAAAACAAGATCGATCGATCAACACTTGGATCGATCGATCCCTTACAAGCATCATAAATTGTGCATGAGTTAAATATCGACCAATTGCCACTTTACCAATCGATCTCCTCACCACCAGGATATGCAGTCAACCTGAAGTTCGACCTTCCATCTCAGGATCGACCATTCCAGCTCTTCTGAGGAAATGGGCCCGAACTGATGATCGACTAGTTGATGTTACGATCGATCATTCTCCAGTTGATCGGTCAATCCACATCTAGATCGATTGATCCTCAAGCCTACAATGGAAAACCTGATTTTTCCTTATTTTGTACAAAACATGTTTTAACAAATATAATTAGTTTTTGAGTCACTTTAGAGATAGACTACATGAATGACTATTTTTTGTTCTTACTTCTAGATACCGTGGGAGAAGATTTCATCTTTTCGAGAAGAATTTTGAATCCTATTCTTTACATTTGCAATTCAATTATGTTTTCTTTCATGTCTGTGGCCTTGTTTCTTCAATCATGTCTCAAGAATTTTCCAATCAGGTTTAGGATTTGCTAGGGAAATAGGGAATCAACGAATTCGGAATATATAGGGTTTAATCTTGATGTGTTCTCCATCTATTGCTTATCTAATGCTTATGCTAGAGTAGCTAACTAGTTTATGATTATATATTGTCTTACTCACCAAAAGTGCCTATTAGATGCTTGAAAAGAACATAGATGAGCAATTAGTCCACAACCAACATAAGTTGATGTTAAGGCTAATTGTGGACTTATCAGACCTAATCGATAGTGTGTGTTTAGATCTCTAGGACCAAACAGTACTTTATTTTTAGGTTGCTAGACATAGTAGTCGATATCACACCAGTGGGTTTGCTATGAATATATGTCTGAGTCGAGAGTTAGTTGAATGTATGCTCTGAATAGTTCCATGGTTTAGACTCCTAATTTCGCAATGAATTCCCTGGACTTGATCCATTTATTATTGATTTACATCGTTTGATTTTTGACTTGTTTAATTGCAATCAAAAACATTACTCCGAATTGTATTAGCTTGAATTTTGTTTTAAGAATGATTGTGTAACTACTTGGTTCTAGTGGATTCGATCCCTAGAATACTACTTCGATTTGCTGTGCACTTGCAATAAGATAATAGGGTTAAAACTCTCTAACATCAAGTTTTTATCGTCGTTACCGAGGACCAATTGGGTGGCTTTTTGATCTAGAATCGAGTTTAAGTCTAAGATTTCTTTTATTTACATTTTTTTGTTTCTTTTGTGTTTCTGGTTTAGTATAATATGAGCAATCTTCCAGTCAATACCGCTGATAATCAGGGTTTTGATGAAGCCATCACGGTGGAGAAATTGAGGCGTGAGATCAAAGAGCTGAGGGGACAACAAAATGCTCATACCCTTCATCGAGCTATAAGTGACATTGATAATCCTCACATATTCTATCAGAATCTATTGGTGATTTTCCTACCTCCACTTCAGGGATGGAGCTTCAAGCTTAATCCTCAAGTAATCGCATTGATCAGGCAGTACCCTTTCCATGGTCTTCCAGCTGAAAACCCTATAGATCATATTAAAAACTTTGAGGAGATCTGCAACACCACTGTCTTAGATGCAATTACAACGAACTTGTGAAGTGCAAATTATTTCACTTCTCATTGGAGAATAAGGGTCTACGTTGGCTTAAGTCTCTGCTTGCGGGTTCGCTTACTTCTTGGGATGAAGTTAGGAACGTTTTCTTGGACTACTTCTTCACCAATGCGAGGACTATTCGATTGAGGAAAATCACCACACTTCAGCAACAGGAGGATGAACCCTTTTGTGAGGCTCAAGAGCAATTTAGAGAGTATATGAGAGATTGCCCGCATCATGGGTACTCAGATGAGAAAGTCCTCACCATCTTTTGTGAAGGAGTAGATTGGGAAAACAAGAGGTCTTTGAATGCTGCTAGCAATGGTGACTTCATGAATAATATCAAGGAAAAAGCATTGATCCTGATTAATAATCTGGCTGCGAGTTTGATATACCTCTTTTTTACTAGTTTTGAGCTCATTAACATGCCTACTTTTAGAGTTTCTATCTATATTTTGTGTCACTTTCAGGTTGAAAATGTAGGAACTTGGATTATTGTCACTGAAGTCTCGTTTGGATGGTTTTAGAGTATTACATAAAGTTTCACGGAAAAGGCCTATGATCGATTGATCAACATCTTGAGCGATTGATCAAGCCTTCTTGCCAGAACAACGCTCGACCTCACGATCGACCTGACGTGTTGAAGATCGATCACACAAGTTCACGATCAATCGATCAACACCTTGATCGATCGATCAACGAGCACCAAAGAAAATATGTAATTTTCCTTTTTTTCACCTAGATCTCAGGACATATAAATACTTCTGTTTTCTGTTTCTTTTAGACATCAATCATTATTCACAGAGAACTTTAGAGTTATTCAATAAGCTATAGAGAGAGAGAGAATTCAATATTGAGAAGAGTCTCTGAACTCCCTTTTTATATTTTTATGCAATTCGAGTTTATTTTCATCATGTCTTTTGTTTCAATTTCAATTATATCTGAGTAGTCAATCAATCAGGTTTAGGGTTTCTAGGGATTTAGGAATCAACGATTAGGGACAAATAGAATCAAATTTAATAAGAGTATTCTCCATCTAATTCTTGTGCTTAATGCTTATAATAGCCTGATTAGCTAATCTATGAACCTAGGTTGTTAGCTCTCCAAAAGCTTGCTAGGAATCTGAACTAGATTAGATGAGCAATCAATCCTAAACCGCGATAGATGATGTTTAGGTTGATTGTGGATAGTTGAACCTACTTGTTTAATGCCTGTTCAAAATTTGGAACCAACAATAGTTAGGACCTCTAAATTGTCGAGTAGAGTTTTGAGTACTACGAGAGTAGGCATGTTATACCATTCTGTTCAAGTTGAGAACTGAGCTTAAATAATACTATGAATAGTTTCCCTAGTTAGATTCCTACTTCCCGATGAATACCCTATGCCTGGTTCTTTTTATTATATAGTTTTACATCGTTTAAGTTACTTGTTATTCTCTTGAATTTGATTAGTATAGCTTGAGAAATACAATTGATAATCGAAAGTGCAATACTTGGTTCTTCGTGGATACGATCCTTAAGTACTACTACTTCATTGTTGTGCATTTGCANACTACTTCATTGCTGTGCACTTGCAGTAGATAGCTTTGGTTGCCATTTGATTAAGATTTGCTTTCAAGTCTATACTCTTTTACTTACGTTTTGTTTTGTGTTTTGCTTTTTATTTTTTTTTCAGGTTTATGCACCGAAGAAGTCAAGGTTCAGATAATCTACTTGGTTTGAATAACGAAGAACTTGCTNTGAGTTGAAAGAGAAAATCGCAGAACAAAAGCAATGAATCAGGAAAACCAGCAAAATCCTCAAGACCATGAGACTCAGCCAGCTGTTTAGAGAAACACGATGTTTAGCAAACAGTTGAACAGTTGCAGAGAGATTTGGCTATGCTCAGAAAGCAGCAGGAACATTCTCGACGCCATGCTATAGGTGATATGGATACACCTCACACATACTATCAGAATAGGCATGCTATTCGACCTCCACCTATCCAGAGGCAAGACTATGAAATTACGCCTCAGCTGATCGGATTAGTGAAGCAATATGTCTTCAATGGTCTTCCTGGAGAGGACCCGATGGATCACATCGAAAACTTTGAAGACATTTGCAGTACCACGAGCTCGAACGGAGTCTCTACAGACTATGTGAAGTGTACGCTGTTTCATATTTCTCTTTCTGACAAAAATTCTAGATGGTTGCGATCCTTGCCTCCATGTTCATTGACCACGTAGGCTGAAGTTAGAACTGCTTTCTTGGATTAGTTCTATACCAAGTCAAGAACTGCAGCACTAAGAAGCAAGATTTTAGCGTTTCAGCAACATTTTGGAGAGTCTTTGCATGAAGCTTGGGAGAGAATCAAAGAGTACCAACAAGATTGCCCCCACCATGGTTATTCAGATGAGCAGCTGCTCAATACATTCTATGAAGGAATCGATTGGCAGTATAAGAACTCTTTGAATGCTGCTAACAATGGAGACTTAATGACAAACACTAGGGATGAAGCCTTCACTCTCATCGACAACTTGGCTGCAAGTTCAGGGAACCATTGTCTAGAATATGATCAAAGTAAGAAGGTCAATAGTGTGGAAATTCAGAGGATATATGAGATTTTATAGAAACTCGACATGCTTATCAAGGCGAGTCGAGGAGATAACCGAGGAGTGCATCAGCAGGATGACACTAGGGAAGTTGATCAAGTTTAGGTTGAGTCCGACATGTCTGAAAATCAGAAAAAAATCGATTATGTGAATTGGCAAAACCGGGGACAGAAGTAGAATATCTCTCTTACAGGAGCACCAACGTCGAGAATCCACAGGATATTGTCATACCACCTCTAGTAATGCCACATGGATCACTAGTTCAGGGTAAACCGTTTGTGCAGAATTTAGGGCAGAGATGGAACAACCAAATGTCGAATTCAGGGGCTGGAGATTGGCCTAAACCTTACAAGCCTTACACACAAGAGGTTACACAGCAAGCTAGTTCACCTGGAACTTCTAATGATGAGATTAAAGCTCTCATTAAACAGCTTGCAACCGAGCAACAAAAGTCTACTATGAATCTCAATACTAAGGTGGACAGCATGTACAACGATTTAAACAATAAGTTTGAATCCATCTCAGTACACTTGAAGAAGGTGGATACACAAGTGGCACAAACAGCTGAAGCTATGAGGAGACCACAAGGAGCTTTCCCGGGTAAAATTGAGAAGAACCCTATAGAATCATGCAATGTTGTGCTTTTGAGGGCTAAGGAACTCGATGTGGATAAGGACAACAGCTGTGAGAGTAAGTACCGACCTCCTATGCCCTATTTTAAGGAGCTTGCAAAGCAAGAAGATCAAGGAGAATTCACTTTTCCTTGTTCTCTTGGAAATTTTACTTTTGGTGATGCATTGTGTAATATCGGTGCAAGTATTAGTGTGATCTCATTGGAGACAATGAGGGAGATTGGGATCGAGCTTACGCAGGAGCATACCTCATCTATTTTGTTTGGTGATCCCACTTCTAAGAGCCCAAGAGGCAGGTTAATCGATTTCACAGTTATTATTGGAAATTGCAAAGTTCCAACCGATTTTACGGTTGTTGAGATGGCTAAGGAAGGAGCTGTGCCCATTCTTTTGGGTCGACCATTCTTGAATACTGTTGGGGCAAGGATTGACTTCCCAACCAGAGGGTGGAGCTTGACAACGTTGATAAACGAGTCTCCTATCCTATTAGAAAATCGACTAAGAACCTATGTGGTGTGATAAGGAGTTGTGTTGAGAATGAGAAGGTTGAGGTTGTGAATTTGATCAACAAAAATTTGGAGTATGAGGAACCAGAGTATTGGTCAGAAGAATAATATGAGATCTATCACGAGCAAGCAGGAGAATCAGCTGAATATGATAATGATAGTATCCTTTTTGACAACCCGATGAATACTTTGAAAATATCCTTCAAAATTTGTGTCTGAATTTTTTTGCAGGAATACTTAGTCTTGAATCTCCTGGACCATATTTGGCGAAGGAATTGAAACCTGATGGAACTGTAGTGTTGCTGGACACAATAGGTGCTGAATTCCACAGGATGGATGAACAACTCAATGAGTTCATCAAAGGTAAGATAAGAACAAAGGGAGTGATCATTCCTTCCAAGGATGATTTAGCCAATTAGGTGGCATTCAAGTCAAGCTATTGACTTTAAACAAGCGCTGAGTGGGAGGCAACTCACTAATAGGTAGTTTTTATTTTCATAGTTTTCTGTTTTAGTTTGTTTTTTTTTTCTATTTTTTCTTTTCGACTATTAAAACCAATAAAAGAGATTTGAAAATGACTAAATATGAAATTTTGTTTTCAGTTTGTTGTAGGTAAGAAATTCGACCAAGGGGCTTTGATTGATCAGTCCACACAGCGATCGATCGATCATCGGGTGCTTCAAGGCTTTGCGCTCGATCTAGTGATTGATCTACACATATGTGATCGATTGATCATCGAAGGTAAGGATGATGCGCTCGATCTTGTGATTGACCTCAGCAGGAGGATCGATCAATCAAACATGCAAAGGAGAGGAACGCTCGATTTGATGATAGACCTGCATAGAGGCGATAGATCGATCATCAGGGACCAAGGACATACGCTCGATCTTGTGATCAACCTGCACGGTCCTGATCGATCGATCAGCGTGTTTTAAGGGGTACAATCGATCGATCAATGCCTCGATCGATTGTTCAGCGGGCCAGGCAGATTCCGAGGATACAGAGGATCAGCCACTTGAACAGCGCCTTCCACATCGACGTAGGCGAGCACCTGGAGACCAAGAGAGCCAGAGTCCTGAATAATCGGTTTTTCTTACCCTTTTTCTTTCTTTATTTTCGATTTTTTTGTTTCTTTTTATGCGTAAGTTGTGATCTCTTCTAGCTTGTTTACACACCGCGGACGGTGTGAAGTAAGTCTGGGGGAGATACACTTGCTGTGACTAACGCTTTTTGCTTTGTTTTGTTTCTTTTTAGTTGTTCTTTTCAGACATTAACTCTATCTATGTTATGTTCTTAAGCTCTTGAAACCTGTTGTCTAAGGAACCATGATTTTTGAGGATTGTTACACTCTTATCCTTTTAGGATTGTTGATATACACTTGTTGGGAATCTATTGACTATTGGAAAACCTAGAGACAAAGCATCTTCTCAATGACACATTGATTTTCAGGTATTCGAAGAATCTATGCTGATTTCAACTTTAACCTGACTTAATTTTCTTGTCAAGGGGCTTGGTATGCATTGGATCAGATTTCTCTCTTCAGTCCTGAAAGACTTATCTGTGTGTATGGTTCCCCTCTCTTAGATATTCGAATGTTTTAAGATTCTGAAGTAACTATAAAACAAAGTTGAAGCTATACAAAACTAGGCCAAGGATCGAAAATTTTGTTCCAATGAAGCCACTTTTGCTTTCATTCTTTGAGTTGCAAAAGAACCAACCAGTTGAAAAAATAAAATGATACCCTAGGTAAGTCGGGAGATATCTGGTTGGACAGCCAATAAAAAAAATAAAATGATACCCTAGGTAAGTAGGGAAAGATTGGCTGAGCAGTTGAAAAAATAAATAAAATGATACCCTAGGTAAGTAGGCAAAAATCGGCTGCAAATGAATGGAATAGGAGGAAAGGAACTATAGGAAGATAGTCTCATGTTCAGATAACGGCTGATGATAAGTCCATGTGTTCATTGATCGATACTCCCTTGAAGAGACAACACTTAGATTATTAGGAAGTCGGTATGGGGCATCTGGGTATTTTGAGGTTGATTGTGGAGTCTAATTGGCAAGAAGCTAAGTCAGGGGGAAGTACAAGGTGGTCTCGATACCAATAGGTAAGTGTTGATTGGTTCATATGGAGTGTATTGTTCTATGTCTAATGACGAATGAGTTCCTTAAGGGAATCTTCTCGTTAGTCTTTTCTTTCTTTGCTTGAGGAAAAGCAAGAAGCTAAGTCTGGAGGAATTGACATACCTCTATTTTGCTAGTTTCGAGCTCATTAGAATGCCTACTTTTAGAGTTTCTGTCTGTATTTTGTGTCACTTTCAAGTGGAAGACGTAGGAACTTGGATTATTGGCATTGAATTCTCGTTTGGATGGTTTTGGAGCATTACATGAAGTTTCACGGAGAAGCCTTATGATCGATCGATCAACATCTTGAGCGATCGAATAAGCCTTCTTGCCAGAACAACGCTCGACCTCACGATCGACTTGACGTGTTGGAGATCGATCACACAAGTCCACGATCGATCGATCAACACCTAGATTGATCGATCAACGAGCACCAAAGCGAATACGTAATTTTTATTTTTTGCACCTAGATCTGAGGACATATAAATACTTCTATTTTCTGTTTCTTTTAGACATCGCTCATTATTCACAGAGAACATTAGAGTTATTCAGTAAGCTAGAGAGAGAAAATTCAACATTGACAAGAATCTCTAAACTCTCTTTTTATATTTTTATGCAATTCAAGTTTATTTTCATCATGTCTTTTGTTTCAATTTCAATTATGTATGAGTAGTCAATCAATCAGGTTTAGGGTTTCTAGGGATTTAGGAATCATGATTAGGGACAAATAGAATCGAACCTAGTAAGAGTATTCTCCATCTAATTCTTGTGCTTAATGCTTAGAATAGCCTGATCAACTGATCTATGAACCTAGGCTGTTAGCTCTCCAAAAGCTTGCTAGGAACGGGAACTAGATTAGATGAGCAATCAATCCTAAACCAAGATAGCTGATGTTTAGATTCATTGTGAATAGTTGAACCTACTTGTTTAATGCATGATCAAAATTTGGAAACAACGATAGTTAAGACCTCTAAATTGTCGAGTAGAGTTTCGAGTACTAGGAGAGTAAGCTTGTTATACCATTCTGTTCAAGTCGAGAATTGAGCTTAAATAATACTCTGAATAGTTTCGCTAGTTAGATCCTACTTCCCTATGAATACCCTATGCCTGGTGTTTTTTATTATATAGTTTTACATTGTTTAAGTTACTTGTTATCCTCTTGAATTTGATTAGTATAGCTTGAGAAATACAATTGATAATCAAAAGTGCAATACTTGGTTCTTCGTGGGTACGATCCCTAAGTACTACTACTTCATTGATGTGCACTTGCATTAGATAGCTTTGGGTTAAAACCTGACCCACATCAGAGTTCGAGCCATTAATACTCTGAATACAATCGGTCTGACTGCCGAGGTGATATCCAGTCTCTGAAGATAGACGAACTTACTGCTAAGCTAGACATCTTTATTGTGGCAAGTGGGGGTAAAGAAGAAGGTTGTGCATCAGTGTGCCACATCACCCGAGGTTGCTTTAGTGTAGAAAATGTCAACCAGTGTTAATCAAGAGTGTCACCCTCCACTTAACTTGCAATCAAGCCCTTCAGACAGCCCTTAAGATGAGTCAAGGCGATGTTGCAGCAACACATTCAAGGACAACACAAGGCTATAATTGAGATTACTGCAAAGGTAGACAAGATGTATGATGATCTGAACACCAAGTATGAGAATGTCGTTACTCATGACCAAAAGTTCAACCCTCAGTTTTCTCAAAACACTAAAAGTAGGCAGCATCCTACGATAGAAGCAAGATGGGAAGACCACATGGAATGCAACCCTATCACACTTAGCAGTGGTCAAGAAGTTAATCCTATTGTGAAAAAACCTACTATCAGTAATGTGATTATAGATCTCAAAGATGATGATGAGGACAAAGCAAGCAAACGTAAGGATGAGGCAGCACCAAATTCGGTAGATGCTACAACACCAGAGCCAGCTCAGCAGATTCCTTTAGTATCAGATCAGAAGGTACCATCAGTGGTTGAAAGAGTGTACACGCCTAAACTTCCATATCCAGTTCTACCAAGGAAATCTCAAAAAGATTTACAGCTTGCTAAGTGCAAGGAGATGCTTGCTGACTTGTCCGTGAAACTACCTTTTGTTGATTCCTTGTAGATGATTCGTTCATTGAAGAGCTATGTCAAAAGCTTGGTCACAAGTAAGTTCACTAGAGAGGAAAAAGTCATGATGATCACTCAAGAGTTTAATGCAGTGCTTCAGAATAAGATGCCTAAGAAAGAAGAATATTCTAGGGGATTTGTATTCTCTGTTTAGACTGGGTTATTAGTGTTTGCTCGATCCCTTTTGTGATATCAGTTCAATCTTGAACCTGATGCCATACTCAGTTGCAGTACCTTTGGGATACACCGAGTTCAAGAAGATGAAAATATCTTTGATTTTTGCAAATCATTCAGTGAAGCTTCTGTAGGAGTGTTGGAAGATCTACACGTCAAGATAGGGAAGGCTCATGTACCAGCCGATTTTGTGGTTCTAGAACTCAATGAGACATCTAAGGATCCTTTGATTTTGGGCAAACCATTCTTCAGAACTGTGAGAGCAATGATTGATGCGAAGAATGGGAGAATCAATCTCCATTTAGGTGATATGGTTATGCAATTTGAGATGGACAAGATGCTGAAGAAACCCATGTTAAATGGAATGACCTTCATGGTGGACGACTCAGAGGAGTTACCAGATTAGGTGACATAGGAGATTCTGTCAGACGATCCTCTAGACATCTAACTGACCAAGGCTGAGACAGAGTATAGTTTTTTAGTGATGAAGCAAGAGGGTATGCTAAGATGTTGGACTCATGCTAGAGATTAGAGAAGATGGTAGATTATGCCTCGTTGGATGTGCCTAAACCCATCCTTCCTGCACCCTTAGACAACCCTGGAGCAAATTTAAAAGCCCCAAGAATCGAGCTCAAAACACTCCCAACAGGGCTAAGGTACGCTTTTCTCGTACCTAAATTGGATTACCTAATTATCATCAATGCTAGTTTGAACAAAGTTGAGACTACCTTACTTTTGTACGAGCTTTGCAAGTATCATAGGGCCTTAGGTTATTTGCTAGACAATATTATTGGAATCTCACATGATCTTTTTATGTGTAGGATAAATTTGATTGATGAGTCCAAAACTTCTATAGAGAACCAGAGACGACTGAACCCTAACCTTAAGGACGTTGTTAAGAAAGAGATAATGAAACTAATAGAAGCTGGAATCTTATTCCCTATTTCTGACAGTAATTGGGTTAGTCCCGTACATGTGGTTCCTAAGAAAGGGGGTGTGACTGTAGTTAAGAACGATAACGATGAGTTGATACCAACTAGAACTGTCACATGTCATAGGATGTGTATTTATTACAGGAATTTGGATTCTTCTACTAGAAATGATCACTTCCCTATGCTGTTTATTGATCAGATGTTTAAGAGACTCGCTAACCATCCTTACTACTGTTTCTTAGATGGTTATTCAGGTTTCTTTCAGATACCAATACACCCAGACGATCAAGAGAAGACTACATTTACATGTCCGCACGGTACTTTTGCTTATCGCAGAATGCCGTTTGGATTTTATAATGCTCCAGCCACTTTCCAGCGATGCATGATGTCTATTTTTACCGACATGGTTAAATTAGATCATGGAAGTAACTATGGATAATTTTTCTGTATATAGATCTTCTTTTGCTGGCTGTATTTCTAATCTATGCAGGGTACTCAAGCGTTATGAATAGAAGCATCTTGTGCTGAATTGGTAAAAGTATCTCTTTATGGTGAGAGACGATATAGTTTTGGGTCACAAGATTTCTGAGCATTGTAATGAAGTGGATTGAGCCAAGATCAAGGTGAAGCCAAGCCTCCAGACGCTGACCACAGTGAAGGAGGTCAAAAGCTTTCTTGGACATGCAGGGTTTTTATAGAAGATTCATTTAGGACTTCTCGAAGATAGCTAGGCCTTTTATGCAATTGCTGTGTAAGGATGTGAAGTTTGAGTTTGATAAGGAGTGCCATGAAGCCTTTCTGGCTCTCAAGCGAGCTCTCGTTAGTGCACCTATTGTGCAGCCACCAGATTGATTATGCAAGTGATTATGCAGTAGGTCCTGTTTTGGGGTAGGGAAGGGAGAAGAAGCTGCACGTTATCTACTATGCTAGTAGAAACCTGGATGATGCTTAGCGAAAATATGAAACCACTAAGAAGGAGCTACTTGAAATTGTGTTTGCTTTTGAGAAATTCATGTCTTATCTAGTTGGCTCCAAGGTGATTGTGCATACTGGTCAGGCTGTGTGGAGATACCTTCTCTCCAAGAAGGATGCGAAACCAAGACTTCTTAGATGGACTCTTGATATGTCTGTATTTTAACATATTATAGAGGCATTATTTAGCATATTTTGCATGCATTTCTATCATTTTAGAGTCCATTTAGGTTCATGTTGTATACATTACATTAGAATTACATACATGCTGCATTTGGAGTGAGTTCTAGGTGTTTTGGAGCATTTTGGATGCATTCATGGACGAGGAGACAAGAAAGACATATCTTTTTACTTTTTGTCAGATTATTAGTTTGAATTTTGAATAGAATTTAAACACACACTCACCTAACTCTTTCTCTATAAATGCATGGCCATTCCATCCTCATTCCACACACCTTCATTGGTATTGTAACTTTCTCCCCAAAAGTTTCTTTCTCTTGTTTTTAGCTCAGATTTCCGACGACGAGAAGCACAACTCGCGAGAGACACTTCGAGTCCTATTCGCAAGTTCAGGTTTAGAGGTTTTTCGGCTGGGATTTTCACGGTTCAGAAGTCAGAACTCAAAACCGCCACCGCGAGTTCACTGTTCTACAGGTTTGAAAAACTTTTATGGGTTTAATCTTCTGTCTGTCGCCATGTCTTCTTCCTCTCTTGCTTCTAGGGGCGCTCGAGAGATCCGCTCAAAGGCCAAGAACAAGGTTAGGGACATAAAGAAGTGTAATGATGATGCATGATCTGAAATGCCGCCAGAAAATCAAGAAATCAAGGATAGTAGCTCAACTGGTCGGAGACTCATTCTTAAGCCAGACAGTGATGATGATGAGCCGCCTTAGAACCAGTTGGAGGAAGTTCTGGTGTTGCTATTTTTTCCCTAACTCGCTAAACAAGTCGAGTCCTGGGTCCTTTGCTGAATCAATTCAAAGCACCTTACAGAGGACATAGTGGACTCATTGGAGAAGGAAGCCTTGCACCGGTTGTTGATAAGGGAAAAAGGCCAGCTTCACTGTCTGAAAGTGAAGCAGAAACGCCTAGAGTGAGTAATGAGGAGCAAAGAAGTTCTCCAGTGGATGTGGATGAGGGTCAAGACAATGGTTCTGGGAATAATGATAGTGGCAGGGATGAGCCTGGCATTGCAGTAACAAGAGCTATTCGAGCTCTGATAGAAGATGGGTACACCGAGGAAGAAGCTTATATGGCATTTAAGGAAAGGCAATGTGAATTAAGGGAGAAATTGGAGCAGAACAACACAAAGAGAACTTACGAAGGATTGAGTGCAATGAAGTTTGAGGGGACACTCTATCCATACCAAGAGACTATGGAGAAACTTCTAATTTCCAGATATGTGGAATTGATGTTTGACGCATGTGGTCAGTCCCACATTATGTACTCGCCTTCTGGATGCACTAGAGAAGAAACTCTTCAGTTCTTAGCTTCTATTCAGGTTCAACAGTTTAATGAGAATGTGCCAGCTCTACATAAGCAAGATGGTGGTGGATACGTCACTTTCAAAATGAACCAGAAGAAGTACAAATTCACACTGAGGAAAATCCAAGAGCTCAGCCATTTCCCCCATGGAGCTGCAGCATATCCAAACATATATGAAGAGGAGTTGGACGAGCTATGGTGTATGATCTAACGGTCAAAGGAGTTGAAAGCATCTAGGGGAAAAGGTGACACCATCAGAAAACCTTGCATAAATTATATGGGCTGAGTTGTGGCCAATATTCTCTTTGCTAGACTAATATACCTTATTTTTAATCTGTTTCCAGCTCACTAATTCGCATGTTTTCAGATTCATTGTCTACATTTTAGAGTCTTCTTAGGTGGGAAACAGGTTTATTTTGGATTGTACACGTAGAGCATGGCTTAGGATAAATTGAAGCAGTTTCTAGAGTTTTTGGTAAAGATTGCAAATCGATCAATCAACCTCTTGGTCGATCGATCACTACCCCACTGGGAGTTACGCTGGACCCATTGATCTACCTTCATTGCAAGGATCGATCATGATCCCACAGAAAGCATCGCTCGACCTAATGATCGACCAACACGCCATAGATCGATCGATCGGCACTACATAAAGAGATATGCTCGACCCGGTTATCGGACAAGACTTTGAGAGATCAAGAAATCAAATCAGATCGATCAATCAGCCCCCTTGATCGATCGATCCTCGAGCCTACGAGTTTAAGACCTAATTTTCCTATTTTGCACCTGCGTTTTTAGGATCATATAAATAGTTGTTTTATCGTTTTAGAAAGGGAGAGAGACATAATTTTGACTTAGAGAGTATCTTGTAAGCAGGGAGAAGAATTCCATCATACTTTTGAGAAGATTTCTAAACCCAATATAATTATACAATCGAATTTCATGTTTTCATTAGTATGCCTTCTATTATTTGTTTAATCATGCCTGAGTAGTTACCAAATAAGGTTTAGGTTTCTAGGGATTTTGGAATCAATGATTAGGGATTGAATAGGATTCGACTACTGAGAATTCTCCATCTATGCTTGTGTATAATGCTTAGATTAGCTTGATCACCTAATCTATGATCATAGGTTCTTTTACATTCCAAAAGCTTGTAGAATTCCTGAACTAGCATAGATGAGCAATTAAATCTAACCAACGATAGTTGATTGTTAGGATTAATTGTGGATAATTGAACCTGTTTGTTAAAGCCTATCTAGAATCTAGAACCGACGATAGTTAGGATCTCTAGGTTGTTTGATAGAGTGACAAATACCACGATAGTGGATTTGTCAAACCTTTATGTTCAAGTCGAGAATGGTGCTTATTAGTTCCTGAATATTTTCCCTAATTGATTTTTATTTCTTCATGGACTTTGCAAATCTGAGGAAAGCTAACATATTGACAAGAAGAAGACATGTGCTCGCCTATAAGTTCCCCCACCCTAACCAACCTGAAGCATGCATAGTATTGTTTTGCCCAGAACACACTTCGATCAGGATGGGACACAATGCAGACTTCATCGATGAACAAGGATAGCTTCAAGCTCCACCAGCCATTCAATCTAATGATAAGGAGATAGAACCTGAAAAAGCAAATTTGAATGCTCCAAAAGGTGGGAAAATGGCTAGTGAAAAAGGTAAAAGCATTGACAAAGGAAAAGACATAGTGGAAAAGGGAAAGAGACGAGCTGAGACGTAAGATGAATGCTCTCAAGGAGAGATTTGGGGGTGAAACATCCCAACCTCAACCCACAACTTCAATTCAAAGGCGCCATTCTGTCTCAGCAGAAGAAACTCATATGCCACCACCGGGTCCAGCAAGGCACTCGAAGATGGCACATTGGTCTACAAAAGGAGGAGTAGTTTGCGCCTGAGTTCCAACTCGCATGCAAAACTCGAAGTGAAGGGCCGCGATTGCAGTCCCGACGAGCCAGAAATAGCCGACTCTAGTGCACAACACAAAGTGCAGGTCTGCGAGTTCAGTCATGAGCCGCACCAAAACGCGCCCACCTACTTTCTGGAAAGCATGAATTCTTCCACACCCAATTTCTTAGGCTCTTAGAAGGTACCAAACTTCAACCCTTCCATTCTTTATTCCATTGCATTTTTCTTTGTTTTGTTTTATTGCTGATCTAGGATTCTTCTTCCAACGTTTATGCACACAAGGAAGTGTGTGATTTAAGTTTGGGGGAGGGTTATTTGACCATGTTTTCTCTGTTCTTAGTTTGATTTTACATATAGATCATGCATTCATGTAACGCACATAAAAATCCAAAATAAATTTTCATTTAGCATATTTCTTCATCATGCATAGCATATAAGGCACTAAAGAGTACAAAAAAAATCAAAACCTTTTTCAAAAATCATAAAAACAAAGTGTCCATGTAGTTGCATTTCATATAAGATTGAGTCTAGAACTTTCATAGGGAATTATGAGGATGCTAGCCGCTTAGACTTGTTGATCAACATGCTAAATTCAATGCCCTAGTTGATAGTTGTTTGATGCATTCCAAGCTTGTTCTGAAAGTTAAAACCGCACCATGTTAGGAATGTTCAGTATAGGTCTCATGCCATGATTGAATATGCTATGATTTGATGCCTTTCCTTATCAAGTGATAACCTTAATCCAGAATTTTCATTATCATGTCTATGCATTGATTATGAGTTTGTGGATTACTTAGAATACTTGGATTTCCTTTTCCTTCATGCATCTATCTTGTTAATCCAAGTAGAATCCCACCATGATGCACATTACCTCATTTCGAACCATCACTTGCTTGATGTGCGATTGTGAGGTCTATTTTTCTGTCAAAACTTAGCATAAAGTTTTGTAATTATCATGGCCAAAGTTTTTAAGTAATGCTTGTTTGAACTACATCTTGGAATTTTAAACTAGGAAATTTAGTTTTGTAGTCTAATCACCTTGTTTGTGGTTCTAAGTTCCCGACCTTGCACCTTCTCTTCCTTCTTAGGTCTTTGCATTTTTTTGAGAGCAAGCAAAGTCTAAGTTTGGGGAGTTGATATGTCTGTATTTTAACGTATTTTAGAGGCATTATTTAGCATATTTTGCATGCATATGATGAGTGTGATTTTTTACGGTTTTAGAGCCCTATTTTAGGTTGTTTTTCATCCGATTAGCTAGGTTTTCCATGCATTCCGGTCCAATTAGGTTAGTTTTGCACTTTTTGCATTTGCATTTGGAGTTTTGGAGTTTTTCTAGGAAAAGGAGCAAAAAGGAGCTTATATTGGAGCTAAAGTTATCAGAATCAGCTGCTAAGGNAGAAGGAAACCTCAGTCACCAGCCTCAACCTATCTACCGCAAGGGAGAACCAAATTATCACACTCAGACTATCCCACTCGACCTCAGCCTGCAAGGACAGAGTCAAGACCACTCCTCGGTGTCCAAGCTTGCCAAGGAACAGCGAGGAGAAGATT
>OVBA01002868.1:0-31456 GCA_900406435.1 Lepidium aucheri
ATATCAGTTTTGTTAATCTACAAATACATATTAAGATGATTATACATACATGCATTTATATTAGTATAAACTTGCTGGATTGATTAAAATTTTAATAAATAAAAATATGTGTCAAATTGATACAATAAAACTAAAATATGCATGAATCTACAAACCTAAATGAATATGAGTTTAAAACTATATATATATATGTATTAGTATATACTTGATAAATTACTTATGATATTAATAAATAAAAATATGTGTTCTATCGATAATGTATAACACAGCAAAATTAAACAGGTCTTAAAACTTAAATAAATACGGGGTCAAAACCCTAAATAAATACAGGTCTAAAAATTAAGTTATAAACGAGTCTAAAACATGAATGAACATGAGTCAAAACGTAAATAACACGAGTCAAAAAATTTATATGTAAAATTGTAATGCATCAAATTTAAGTAAACAGAAATAAAAAATAAATTTCGTATACAACAGATATTGGTGATCACTATAAATTTATTATTAATATATCAATATATATATAATTAAGTAATTAATAAATTTACACATACAAATCAAATCATAAAGAAATAAATAAAACAAACAAATATTACATAACTCGTGCATAGCACGGGACATCGTCTAGTAATTATTTAAGAAAGTTCCAATCATTAATTAAGTAGTAGCTACTAGACAATAATGAAATGTTGGCATTGATATAAGATATAATAAGATACAATGTATGCGTAGAATATGAATATGAAGGATTGGAAAGAGATGACGTAGGTTAGAAACAAACACCGTCATGTTGACATTGTTGAGCAAGTAAAGAATCTTTATTTTATTTTTTTACAAAACGGATATACTCATGGCCTCTAAGTATATATTAGTTAGTACAATGTAATTATGAATTTCGAGCACTATTATACTTAAATTAATATTAAATGCGAAAAAGAAACAAAGAAAAACTTACATTAAAATTTTAAGATCGACACAAACTAAAACTTTCGTTTTTCTAACAACTATAGAACGCCGTCGGGAACTAAAAACAATATATTAATCTCAACGGTATGGACGGAAAAATAATACTACTAAAGAATAATAATTTTAATCCAAAATTGAATATATGACTTCCAAATTTTTAATATTAACAAATTGTGAAAATGGTGTCCACAAGACCGTAACATTGAAATGGCCAAAAAAATAGATCGTATAACAAAAATGTTATTATAAGTAAAAACAAAAATGTCATTAATTATGTCATTATATCAAAAGCATACAATGCTTCTTAAAACGATGGCTTTTCAAAAATTCTTTAGTTAGGTATAATTATCAAGAGGCTCGAAAGATGAAACGGACAAATTCATCAATTTCTTCTTATGATTCAAGTAATTTGGACCACTGCTCAAAACAGTTCAAAAATGTCACGCTAAGAATTAATTATTATGTTATTTTGGGTAAAATAGTTATAAACTGAAATAATGAAATCCAATAATGTGAAACAAATACGTGGTCCACAAGAAACAGAGACTGATTTGTCAGACACCTACAGCTTCTTTTTTCAGTTAAACACTTGGAAAGTATCATTCCATATTTCCTTCTATATTGATTATACTTTCATCCTTAATTTTTTTTTTCTTTTTCATATTTATTATTGAGATACATATACCTACCATTTCTATATATTTGATCCGACTAGGTCGTTTTGAAATTGAATTAGTTTTCTTCTCGTATTTTCTCATTTGGTGGGGTTATTTAATTTATTTGAATAAGATTTAAATGATCTAAGATTTAGTTCCAATTCGGTTTTGGGTTTTGTTTTTTAAATTAATTTAGGATTTATTAGAATATTTTTTGATTCGGTTCCAATTAAATCTTTTTAATTTTGGTTGATTTTGATTCAGATTTCAAATATATAGAACAACATTTCGAAAACTATAGTCAAAATATCAACACGGTTTTAAGAACTAAATAAATATAGTTGAAAAAAAAAATCAAATCTCATGAGTATAATCGTATTAACATTTCATTAACTTGATTATTGTATGTGTGTCGTGGATGTCTTGATCCATTCAACAAGAAATCTTGACGAAAAGGATTTATCTACTAATTCAATAATAAATATTGAAACTATAAAATAAATCTACCACTTTGACTTGAACTTTTGAAGAACATAACTGTTAAAATCCCATACTTATGTGAAAAGAAAACTTTTATAAAAATTTCTTTTACCAAATTACATATATCATGAAATAAAAATTTAAAGTTTCCTAATTTTAATTTAAAATCCAAGTAAATAAAATTTTGAAACCTCTTATATCAATGAAATATGAGTGAAATGTTCAGACAAATATTTGTCCAATGAGAGTCTAAAATCAGCATTTTAGGGATAAGATTTGTCAATGTAATAGTTAGGACTTAGGACATAATAAAATCAATTAAATACCAATCTAGTGAGAGTCTTGGATCTTACAATAAACAGATATTAGAGGAGATAAGACAAAACTCTTTAAGTCTTTTAAGGAAAAAGAAAACAGAAAAATAATAAATAAAAAAGGGAAATACATAGAGTGTATAGATATAGAAACAAAAGCGGGGTCCGCACTCAACCCCATAATGATGATGACATCATCATATAACACACAGAAGAAACTTAAGAGTACTCTCTACGTTTCCTCTTCTCTATTTAAACTCTCTCTTTTTCTCTTTTTTCTTATCACTCTTCTTCTCTAATCCTTGTTCTATTCTCAACTCTTCTTCTTCTTAAACCCTAATTTATAAATCCATTTTCTAATAAAACCTTTAATTTCTGAAAATGTCGGAGGAATTCGATGAATCTGAGATCGTTTTCTCTGAAAATTACTTTCCAATTCGGCGGCGGGAAGATAAGAACGAGAAAGAGAATCGTCCGGTGGAAATTCGAAGACTGAGAAACAAATCAACGAGGAGGAGTAAAACGACAGCGTTCTCGAGCTCAGTTCCGGTGAATATACCGATGAGGAGGTATTCGTCGTCGGAGGAGGAATGTTCGGATGAAGGAGGAAGGAAAATGATACCGCCGCATTTGATAGTAAGAAGAAGGAATGAAGGAGGTCAAATGGCGTCTTCTGTTTGTACAGGTAACGGAAGGACTCTTAAAGGTCGAGATCTCAGTCGGGTTCGTAATTCTGTTCTCAGGTTAACCGGATTTTTGGAAGCTTAATTCTATCCAACCGGACCCGACCGGACCAGTTATCGGATTTTTATTAATTTGTTCGATTTTTTGGGGGTTTGATTTTAGGTGAAGAAATCAGCTGTCTGAGACTCGTTGTTTGTTTAGTTTGATTTTTAATTCGGAAAATGTCAAAAAAAAAAGATAAAAACATTAATTTTGAATCTCTCTTAATTGTAACAGAAGAAAAAGAAATATATAAATCAATGTACTTTTGATTTTGTTCTTCATCAACTCTTCGTCCGAGCTGTCGAAATTGAATTGCTTATATCAAATTGAGGTGGAATATATTATTTTATATTTTCTATAATGAAGATGAATATGAAAATGAGGACAAGAGACGAACAGTACCAGCTGTTCTGTTATAATTGATTACGAGAGAGAGAGAGAGCGATTGAAAGAGACACTTCTCGCCGCTGATATCGACGCCAGAAAATTCCATTACACCATTTCTAATTTCCAATGGTTGTTTTGTTTTTTTTCTTCAAAAATGAATTTTTCTATAAAGGAAGGAGGAGTGTGCTCCAATGATTTACTTCATTTCTGCTTCAAGTGAATATTTTTAATAATATTTTGATATAATATTTTATTAATAATTTATAAAATACCCTTATACTTTTAAAATATATATATTTAACCCACATATATTAATTTTAAATATATACTCAATAGTAAAATTAGTAAAACTATAAAATTCCATTACATGTCACATAAATAGAAAAATAAATTACAAATATAAAATATACTCACAAGAATTATATATTTTTAATTTATATTTTGCTAACTATTTAAATAATATGTTTTTGTATTTTGTATTATTATTTATGTTAATGTATTTTATATTTTAGTTATATTTATTAGCCAGAAATTCATAAAAAATTTGTTTATGACACTATTTCAACTTTTTTCATTTTTATCATACCCAAAAGTTTTAGTTATGTATAAAATAATAAAACAACAAAAATTAAGGGATTATTTTGCAAAAAAATAAGTCTTATTGAAAAAATGAAAGAAGAAATGAAGATCTTTCAAATTGGAAGAAAAAAATAGAGATCTTCAAATTTGAAGAAGGATTTGAAGCACCATTGAAGTGAGTTTTTCTTCAAATATAGAGTTTGAAAAGAGATTTGAAGCACCATTGTAGATGCTCTTAGTTATTCACTCTACACAATTTATTGTAATTTGAAGATTCTAGATCAAAATCATGACTAGTCCATATATTTTCAGAAATTCAAGGTGTTTTTTCTTAAACGTTTTTAAAAATAAATATATGGTATAGTTCACTATGACTAGATGGGATTTCTATTTTTATAAGTAGTGAATGGTTCTATGAACTATTTAGTTACAATGAATCTCTTTCTCTTTTAACTTAACCTATTATCATTCAATTATAATATTTTATCGGATGTCCCCCAACGGACATCATTCAATGAAAATATCTAAACTTTTTTTTTTCAACGGCAATATCAATATAGGTCACAAAAACCGATATATTAGCCAAATTCCTATATAAATTTTATAGGTGATGAGATTTAATCCCTAATGCATATGCGTCTGTCTTTAGTGGATTTACCACCAACCACTAGACTAAAGACCACTTACATTTAAACCTTTTTCTTAACATCCTAAATTATTTGTATTCCAATATATATATTGAAACGTTATAAAATATGTATATGCGAGCAAAAATATGCATAAAATAAAAAGTTAAGCACACTATTGGTTTGAGAGCAAATGACATGGCCAAGTTTAACCTATACAAAATAAAATGGTCAATTAAATAAGTTTATCTCGTTTTGAAGATAAGTCTATCTACTTATATCTGACTAGTTCTTCCATATTATTTAATAAACAAACCATATATGAGATAACTAAGATGCAGATAGTAAAATTTTATCTTTAAAAACTATTCATATAAAGATTAATTATTAGGGATATATTATCTGCAAGTGGCTTTTAGTTTAGTGGCAGATAATAAATCTACTAAAGGCAGATGCACTTGCATATCCAGGGATCGAATCCTACCGCTTACATTATATAAAAACTTGGTTAATTGGCCGGTAAGTTATGCCCTAATATTGACAAAAAAGAAAGAGTATTATCATCTTTGTATATAAAAAAGAGAAATCTTGGCATAATTAATTTTTTTTACTAGATATACATTAACACAGAAAACGATGAATGAGAGTCTAGAGAGAGAAAATAAGAGCGATTGGTGTTTTTGAATTTAGAATTTCTTCTTCCTTGTGATAACTGCTACTGGTGGATATCGATCTAAGGCGGTTTCTTTTGCGATTTTGGATTGGATATCAACCCTTGTATCAAGTCTATATAATTCATATCTTTGTCTCTATCATTCCCAAAGTGATCAGAGTTTTTATTCACAAATTTTTCTGATGGCTGATCATATTAAGAAACAAGTGCAAGAGATCTCTCTCAATGTTGTTGAAAAATTGTTGATCTACCGATCAAATTGTGTACTGATGATGTGAGTGGAAACCAAATTCAGTCTTTTGTTCGAACACTGAATCCGAGAAAACAAAACTTGAGGGCGATGATGACTACCCTGTTTCGTGTCTGGAACATGAAACACACTACTTCAGGGATGCATCCTTTCAAGCCAGATGTTACAATTTGTCTTCAAGCCCGCCGCGCATATGGATGCGATCATCACGGGTGGGCCTTGGTCTTTTAACGAATAGATATTGTGTGTTTCTCGATGGTCACCTAATGTCACTGCGAATGATGTTATGATGATTCCATTTTGGGTCTAGATCTATGGTATTCCACCACAATTTGTGTGTGTCCGAATGGTCTCATATATTGGGCAATGCCTTGGAACTTTCCTCGAAGCTGATTTTAGTGGTGATGGTGTTGTGATGTCTGATTGTGTTTGTGTGACGATACTGTGGGATGCCCAAAATCCTCTTTGCATTGATCGTCCCTTTAAATTTGGTGAACAGACATGTCCCCTGACGTTTTGATTTGAGAAATTGTGCACTCTGTGGCCACTGTGGATCCCTGTCTCACGTCAAGTTCTCTTGTGAACTTTTCACGCCAATGCCCTCTGAAGACTCGAATGATTCTGAAAATGATGAGGCTCCTGATTCGACGGGTCCAAGTAATCTGCATGTTCAGATCCTTTAATTGGTGGTCCTGAACCAGTGAATGAAAACATGGATCATGAAGCAACCCTAAGCCAATTTCTGATGGGTAAGAAGCATAAGGCCTCTACTTCTCTTGATGATCTTTTGCCCCCACCAAACATGGTATGTTGTGATTATCGCCATGTCCGTACCCTTGATGATGTTGATTCATGCCTCACCAAGCGCCTTTGCCATCAAACAGATGACATTGACGTGATCAATTGGTTTCAACCTTATGAAGTTACTAGTCATGTGAAGCAATCGCTAATGGAGAGCCAACTCCAGCAACAAACACCAATGAGGATACGGTGGACCATAAGCCACTAGGTTTGACATGAATACAATCTTCTGTAACTACTTGGACTTGAAAGGGTCCTTGGTAATTCGATGCCTTAAGGGCGTAGTGAAACGTTATACCCCAGACATACTCTTTATGGTGGAACTAAGAATGCAGATGATGTATTATGTGATGTTGCAGCTTTGTTAGGTTATGATAATGTTCATTGTGTATCGCCACGAGGAATATGTGGAGACTTAGTTTTATTCTAGAGGAAGTCTGTATCGATCTCTATAATTTATGCTAATGTAAGAATGATCGATTATTATATAAGTAATACCTAATTTTCTTTCTATTTATCTTGCGTAAATGGTGATCCTATAAGGGCCTTACGTAAACATTTTTGGGAGAAACTTAAGAGAATTAAAACAAATCGATAAGGCTCTTGACTCTTATGTGGTGATTTTAATGCCATTCTTCACCCTCATGAGACCACATGCGGATTGATGCATGATAAATGGACGTGTAACGATTTTAAATGAATGACTATTGCATGTTGCCTCCAGAACCTTCCGTACAAAGGTAATTGTTTCTGTTGGACGGGACGTTGCACACATTACCTGGTTAAAAACTGTTTAGATCATGCATTTGGTAATGATGAATGGTGTGCTAAATTCTCGGCTTTGGAGGCTGAATTTCTATCTATGACTGGTTTGGATCATAGACCATGTGTTATTACGGTGCGAACAAACTTCATATATCGGTTGGAAACTCTTCAATTTGATAAGTGCCTATGTCTTGAGCCTGCCATACATGATATAATCGATGTGCATTGACAAAATGATTCCTCTCCGGTGTCTGTTCTGGATCGCCTTTCTCATTGTTGCTCAGACATTTCTCGATGGAGACATGAATCACATTACAATTTTATCAGCATTAGTTTTGCGATTGCTACAAGACATAGTTCAGATGGAGAAAAATTATATGGTTCCGCTCACTGATATCTATGCTAAGAAACGTGAATAGAAACAAGCCTATAAGAATTAGGAGATTTTCTGGTTTCAAGAGAGCCATGTTTGATGGTTACAAACGGGTGATCGTAATACATGGTTTTTCCATGCCTCAACGAAGAATAAAGTAGCTAGAAAGCGGCTGGTCTCTATCAAATCGTCTACATGGCATGATCCATATGGTAATCAAGCTATCGCCATTAAACCAATTGATTATTTTCAACAATTATTCTCTCCGACAATGTACAAGGGCTACGGGCGAGTCTTACGGTATGTATGTCTGGTTGTTACTGATGTGATGAATGATATACTCTCCCGCCAAGTTACAAGTGATGATGTACATATAAAGATTTTCAATATTGGTAGCACCCGAGCCCCAAAACCAAATGCCTATACTGCTGTATTTTTCCACTATTTTGGCCATCAATTGGAAATACGATCACTATGGATAGGGATGTTAAAATGGGTTTTAGCCCAATGGGTACCCGAAACCTGTTAAAAATTTTGGGTAAAAAACTCCATTTTAAACATTCAAAAATAATTAGGTTTTAATTGGACGGGTACCCATATGTAATGGGTATAAACTGGGTTTACCCATTGGGTAATAGGTACCCGATGAGTTTTTTTTTAAAAAAAAGAGAGAGTAAAAAAGAAGAGAAAGAGTAAAAAAAAGGAGAGAGAAAGTAAAAAAGATGAGAGAAAGTAAAAAAGAGGAGAGAGAGTAAAAAAGAAGAGGAAAAGAGTAAAAAAGAATAGAAGGAGAGTCAAAAAGAGGAGAGAGAGTAAAAAAGAAGAGAGAGAGTAAAAAGAGGAGAAAGAATAAAAAAGAGGAGAGAGAGTAAAAAAGAAGAAAGAGAGTAAAAAGAAGAGAGAGAGTAAAAAGGAGAAAGAGTAAAAAAGAAGAGAGAGAGTAAAAAAGAAGAGAGAGAGTAAAAAAGAAGAGAGAGAGTAAAAAAGAGGAGAGAGTAAAAAAGAAGAGAGAGAATAAAAAGAGGAGAGAGGATAAAAATAGGAGAGAGTAAAAAAGAGGAGAGAGAGTAAAAAAGAGGAGAGAGTGTAAAAAAGAAGAGAGAGAGTAAAAAAGAGGAGAGAGAGTAAAAAGAAGAGAGAGTAAAAAAGAAGAGAAAGAGTAAAAAAGAGGAGAAAGAGAGTAAAAAAGAGGACAGAGAGTTAAAAAAGAGGACAGAGAGTAAAAAAGATGAGAGAGAGTAAAAAAAGATTGAGAGTAAATAGGAAGAGAGAGTAAAAAAGAGGAGAGAGAGTAAAAAAGGAGAGAGAATAAAAAGAGGAGAGAGAGTTAAAAAAGAGGAGAAAGTAAAAAAGAGAAGAGAGTAAAAAAGGGGAGAGAGAGTAAAAAAGAAGAGAGAAAGTAAAAAAGAAGAGAGAGTAAAAAATAGAAGAGAGAGTAAAAAAGATGAGAGAGAGTAGAAAAAAAAGAGTGAGAGTAAAAAAGGAAGAGAGAGTAAAAAGGGGAGATATAGTAAAAATAAGAGAGAGAGTAAAAAAGACGAGAGAGAGTAAAAAAGAAGAGAAAGTAAAAAGAGGAGAAATAGTAAAAAGGAGAGAAAGTAAAAAAGAGGAGAAAGAGTTAAAAAAAGAGAGAGAGTAGAAAAGAGGAGAGAGAGTAAAAAATAGGAGAGAGAGTAAATACTACAAACAAATTTAAATACTAAAGAACAATAAATGAAATGGGTACCATAAAAAGCCCATATTATTTTGGGTTTCATATGTGTATTCTTAATAAGACTCTAGTCTTATTGGGTTTTTTGTGGACTGATTTATTTTGGGTCGGTCTCGGGCCGAATTTTTTTACCCATTTTAACCTTACGCGTACACATATATGCTCTTATGGTTGGAATTCTTTGTTATATTGTATTCGTCTTTTACCTGAAGGCATCCAAGTGAGTATTGGTGATGGTAAGAACACTCGTTTAGGTGTCGATCTGTGGCTACCAACGTACCCACCTTATCCTGCTTTAACACTACCGTCGGTAACTCAAAATCTTTTGGTGGCTGAGTTAATTGATTCTACTACCGGCTAATGGAATATGGATTGGTTCAATGCTCTAATCCATCCATCTGATCATCCACTTATTCTCAAACTGTTTTTCTCTGTGATTCCTAAACATGATATGTTCATTTGAAACTACCTATCCAACGGGAATTATACTGTTAAATCAAGTTATCATAGAGTGTTAGATCCTTTTGATGCCAACCATGAATATCAGGCACCACTTGCTTTACATTCTGACATTACTATGAAACTCTGGTCATTAAATATTATGCCAAAGGTATGACATTTTCTATGGAGGCTACTATCTAAGGCTCTCGTTGTTGCAGAAAACCTAAATACTCGACGCATTCCTACATCTTCAACATGCTTGCGATGTTGTAATCACTTCGAAACTTTGGATCATGCATTCTTTACATGCTCCTATGATGTACAAGTGTGGCGCTTGACCGGTGTACGGAATGTGATCTTGACAAATTGCCTAACTTGGAGTGCAGGACCTTACCAATAAATCTTTCACAACATTGGCAACCGTATCATACATGTCCTATGTCCTATTTTCCTTAGAAGTTATGTAAACTCTGATAGTGATATCTAATAAATAAACAATTTGGAGAAAAAAAAACATAGGGAAAATGTCATAAAAGGCCTCTAACTCAAAAATGCGACAAAATAAGTACCGAAAATAAAACTGTCGTTTTAAGCGTAGTCCTTACGTTTAGTTGTCACTTAAAACATGTCGTTAATTGCATTTTAACAGAGTTAAACTTCCGTTAACGATAGTCGTTATGTAAAAACAACATCGTTTTTGAAACTAACAGATCGATGATTAAAAACGGAAAAAATGCCATAAAAGGCATCCAAATTCAAAAACGCAACAAAATAAGCACCTACTTTAAAATTGTCTTTTTAAGAATATTTTTTACGTTGACCAGACTACTAAAATTCTAAAATTTTTTAAAACATTATTTGCTTTTTCATTTGGATCGATTTAGATTTAATACTGTATTACTGCCATTGTAGATTAAAAAATAGATACAATGATATCAAAGAAAGTAAATATATACTTTTTCTTTCTTTTTATATGTTTCTTTAAGTCTCTCCTTATATAGGGTGTAAATAGTATTTGCGAAATTATGGTGAATGCGGAATTAGACAAATTTTTTTTGCATTTGAAAACTTATAAAATTACTTAAAATCAATTGATAACAATTGAATTCTGATGAATGTGAAATCTCGCAAAAAAAAATTAAAATTGAATCGACAAAATCCAACTCATAGCCAAAGATTGCCCTAGAATTCCATTTGATCTTACTTCTGGTAGTCGGTTGAACCCTTGATGCTAGATTCATATAACCAAAAAAAAAAAAAATTGAAACTCGAGCTAATTAAACCGAATACGAGCCAAAATAAATGAAATATAACAATACATGTATAATATTACACATAGTTAATTGTTTATTTTATTTTATGTGGAATCTAGAGAATTACTTCAAATTAAATGGTAACGGTTGAATTATGCTGAATGTAGAATCTTATAAAAAAATTTGTCAGCAATTAGATCAACATATCACGATTCATAGCTAAAGCTCACTCTAAAATCTCTATTAGTCTACTTCGTAATGTGGAGGGATCAAACCCATGATGACAGATTCATATATCAAAATAATCAAATCTAAATAAATCCAAACCGAGAACCAAATGTCTTTTTAAAATATTTTTAGGCTTTTAGTAGTCTGGTCAACGTAAAGACTAAATGACAATTTTAAAGTAGGTGCTCATTTTGTCATGCTCATTTTTCCTTTTTTTAATCTTCGATTTGTTAGTTTCGAAAACGATTCGTTTATACATACAACTGCTGTTAACGGAAGTTTAACTCCGTTACAATGCAATTAACGACATATTTTATGTGGTACAGTTAACATAGAGACTTTGCTTGAAACGACAATTTTATTTTAAGTGCTTATTTTGTCGTATTTTTGAATTTAGAGACTTTTTATAGCATTTTTTCCAAAAAAAAAATATGAATTAACACCATGATTATAAGCTGATGACACCACAGAACCAAAAAAAAATTTAGCTGATGACACCACATGCATCTATCCATCTTTTTATCCATTAAATTTCTTACTGACTATATTATTCAATACACTACTCACTTATTCTATTTTATTTATAAGCTTGTTTTCCACATTCAAAGTGCGATCTACTAGTATATGTTTTATACTTCAACTTTAACAGACATCGTATAAAATTCAAATAATGTTTTTTTGTTATAATCATTGTCTTTTATGCTTTTTATTCTAATAAAACCGACAATGAACTAATAAGACACTATGATTGCATAAAATTCTCCTTGTCTGTAGGTCATTTAACAAAAAAAAAAATACCAAGAAAGTTTCATTCAATTATAGTGACTTACTATTTTATTGTCGGTATTATAAAAGCCATTTTCAATATAGAACAAGATTTAAAAGATATTTATTCCATTATTGAAAAACAAATTATATATCCCACTCTGTAATTCTACCATCAAAATAATTTATCATTCTTGTACGAGCAAATTTTCTCAGCCGTAAAGATTTCTGATAGTCTATGATTTGTTGATATAAATATATTTCATCCTTATATTAAACTAATAAAAGAGAGCCAAAAAAGTGCGATGACGTGGAAGTACAACTAGACCATGTGTGAGAAAAGCAGAAACTTCGAGTTGGATGATCCAAACTGTCAGAATCAGATTGAAGTCATACAAATGATATGTTTCTTTTCCATTCACGTGCATACTCTTTTAACCACAAATTTCCCCAAATCTATTACGTGTGCAAACAAACAAATTAAATCCCAAATCATTGATACCAAAATTTAGCTTGTCGTTTTCTCAATTAATCTCTTTAAAGGATTATAGTTTGCCACAAGATAACATTTATTACACACACTATTGCTTTTAGATCTCTGCAATTTGCATTTTTCTGTGAAAATGATCTTCAGTAGTTCCAAGGGATCACAAGTTGAAAGTTCTTTCAACTAATGAATCAGAATGTTGTGTAAAGAATCTATGACCAACAATGCTATGCACAGTGAAGTGCTAACCGATACAACATCGAAACAACAACATCAATATCATGAACCAAGATGATTCCACAGCAAAAACTCACACATATGGCCTTAAAGGGATGGTTAACTTACAAATCTGAGCTCACAATTGCCTTGACTTTGTCATACTGTCACGGTTGCTTGACGTATAACCAAACTTGCTGAAGTTTGGTTTAGGAAATACCCTATTTATTTTTTGACATAACCAAATAACGAAAACAAACAAATTTCTGTCACACGATTGCAGAGAGAGCAATAAAAAACTCTTGAAGATGGTAAACTATGAGGTCAAAGTATTTACCCTTTGGATGGACAAGTGTTGCGCACATCTTTCAGAGGTGCACGGAGACCGCTAGCACGAGAGCCAGACACAGAGTATCTGAAAGATGATATAGCTGAGACAAATTTTTCCACTGATTTCTCTGCTATATCTGAGTATTGCCCTATATGTGAAATGTTCGATCCAAACTTCTGAACATCAGCAGTTTCAAATGACGTTTCTGCATCTAGATATTCACAGGATAGTACAGGCTCAACAAAATCAGTTAAGGTTGAAGATGCCATTGCCTATGTAACAATTATACAGATATATGTGTTTAGGAGGCAGGAATACCAGGATCACTTTCATCCATGCGCATATGCTTGGAATTCAAATTTTCCTGAAATGGTTAGTAAAGTTAACTAATGGCTTTAATGATGATAGCATAAGCGGCAAATATGGACATTAACGGATAGACAAAATTATCAAACCTTCTGAAGGTTTTCATCTGAGTCAAACTTTCTCTTCCCTGTTGCAGCTCCATGAAAACTATTAATATCATTAGAAGAAGGAGGTTTAGCATTTTCAGGAGTACTAAAGGCAGAAAGAATCTCAACGGAAGGATTCTTTTCTTCTTTATCGATCTGATGGTTTATCTGGTGCATGTTTGATGTTCTTTCAGCCATCTCGTTCATGGCAGAAGCACTTGGTTCTTGAGCATCTCCATGATAGTTGTCGATTTGCTCAGGATGTAAAGATGGACTTGTTGGCATAGCTCTGTGACTCTCTTCTCGTGCCACATTAATCACATTTTTAACAGTCTTTCTCTGACCAATTACAGAGCAATCATGGAGACATGGGACCGATTGTTTGAGATTTTTGTCCTCCTGCTTCTGCTTAAAATATTTGCTTCTTACTACAACCTTTAAACCATCTGTCCTTGGCCTCTCCACGGTCTGTTCAACGTACTTCTGATCAAGATTCTTGTGATTTCTTTCCATTGTATCTAAAACATTGTGATACATAAAAGACGAGTTAGAACAGAAACTTAAGAGTATAGTTCATTTCGATGGTGGAAATAAAAGCAATTTTACCTTCGTCAGGTGACTCTCTTTTCTCTGCAACTTTGCTAATACATGCATTCTCACCCTAAAGACACAAAGAGATTAAATCTTGTGCTACAACTTCACAAAAATCAATTGTGTTTCTTCTAGTTTCTTACCAAGGTATAAACCAGGGTTTCATTTGTTGTCTGACATGAAGGAGCATCTGCACCTGTTGTATTATCCTCAAGAGTGCTTAGCGACGCATCAGTTTGGGTCTGAGACATTGGTGATATCCTAGGAGCCTTAAAGTTTCTTTTTGCCTCAATAGATGCAAAGCCTTTAAAATGTTAAGCGAAGAACAAGTAGTCCAGATCAAACATTGCCAGTTTCAGCAGCTCTTCATACTCAAAAAGATATAGACTGCCCTTGAAAGAAAATCTTCTAAGCCAACTTACAAATGTAAAACACTGCCACAAAATAAAAAATAAGGGATGTAGCATAAAAGGATACAGAAATACTTGGTGAGAAGGTTTTTCTGGACTGGCAGATCAAGCTTTTTCTTTAGAATTTCAGCTTTGAAACTTTTGGGATGGTAAATATCATTGACAGCCAATTTAGGAGTAACAATCTCAGCCTATCATTTAAGAATATAAGCAAAAGAATCAAGAAAACATCGCCGAGAAGGAAAGAAGGGGAGAGATTACAAATAAAGAGAAGTCAGCTACTGTACCTGGAATGGTAACTGTGTGAAAGGATCAAGCTGGCCTAGTGCTATACCCTTCGCTATATGTTGTGGCATCGATGTGAATGATGTTAAGAAATCAATTAAAATGTGTACTTAGCCTGTCTTGATATATGGTTGCATAAAAGAAAAAAGACTTGTCTCAAAGGATATGGGCCTACAAAGTCTGAATCTTCGCCAAGGTCACCAGAAATGTTAGACAAGTGTATAATATCTTCAGTTTTTGGGTCATAGACACGTTGATGCTTGAAAGTCAGTAAAGCTCTCTTGAATGACTCTTCATAAAGAGGAGGAACTGAAATTGTGCTGTACTTCAAGTGTTTAATTACCTGAAAGCAAACTAAAGACATATTACACAAGCAAACTAAAGACATATCACACAAGTTCTTTTCCAAACCTGTCTATACGATCGATGCCGAAAAATCTAAAGCTAATTTTCTGGTAAAATACCCAGTTTTTAACTTAATCATGCTATTGCTTACCAAATTACTTGTTAGATAGAATCAAGTGAGAAAGAAATGTACCCTATCAAAACTTTTGAACTTTGTAATGAGTGCATGAGCTCTTTTGAGTCCCATTCCTGGAAGTGACTGCAAATAATCGCAGCCACTTAATATGCACATTTCGAGAAGCATTTGGCTTGATACTCCCGAAAGGCTGAGATCCTTATTTTTGGATAGCCTGGAGGCTTGAAATTCAACACCATGACCAAACTTGTCCATTTTAAAAATGATCTGTGACATAAAAATTGACAGTTGAAGGCACTGGTGACACACCAGGATCGATAAATAACTAACATTATCTCTACCAGTATGGAAGTTGAAATACTGATGAATTGTAAATATCTTATGCAAAGTGCAGCAGAAAGCTTACTTTCGGGCAGCCAAAAGGAATGAGATCAGAATCCTCAGTGATAATCGCATCAACTTGATTAGTAATAGTCAAGAATGTCATCTGTGCATCAGCCTCATAAGGAGCAACAACGTAATCAACGTTCTCCTGCCTCAGAACCTTCCATGGTAGAAAGACTTCAGTTCAAAGAGATTGACAACAAAACAATTAAAGACAAATACAAATCCTTTTACAGCCTACTGGTACCTGTATCAACTCGTGTGCAATAGAAGGTGAAATGTCAACAGCCTTTTGATAGCACTCATAAGCAGCCGAGGAATTTCCATTTGCTTCATGCTCCAATGCACGTGCAAGATTTTCCTTTCTGGACCTGAACTTAATGGCCATACAAATGAAGTGGACTTGGAGTTAAACTTGTTCAATGATAGCCTACAAAAAACTTTATATAATGTTCCTAAATTAGTTAGCGAAGGTTAGCATACCTAGCACGCTTATTCTCTTGTTCAAGTTTCATCGGTAATGGACCACCATCAAAGACCATGATAGGCTTCACTCCAAAATGGCGGAGTAAATTGACTCGATGCATACAGTATTGAATATGCCTGAAGGATTAAACATCAGTAACCCGTTATACGCAAAACCAGAACCAGAACAACATGCGAGACAACAGGACTTAAATATTACTAGTATCAATATCCATTCCCTTCCAAAAACTAAATAAATGACAATTAAATTATGATTATCAGACATGAGCTAGTGTGTCAATTGCGTGTCAATTTGCTGAAGAACGAGAGGAACAAGTTGAACAGGAATCACCCTAACTAACGTAGTAAAGCAAATCATACATGTCTAAACGAAATTTCAATTCCCAGAACATGAGTTAGGTTTGCCCAACATCATTAAGAGATAGAAATCGAAAAGCCCAGTAAATCTTCACGAGAAAAAAGTTTGCTTTTTCAGGGTGTGTTAAACGAAATAGGACCCTGCACTTCGATACAAAGAAAGCCACATTCTAATCGGAAAAAAACACAAATCAGTCGATCTGCATCTGGATTCATCAAGCAACAAGAGAGAGAGAAAGGAACCTCGTGGTGGGTAATCCTTTGCAGAGCTCTCGGCTACAAGATAATGCACCTTTGTGTAGCCATGAATATGTATCGACAGCTACAATGGAACCCTCAAGCTCCTTGATATGAATGGGTACCATTATCGATTTCAGCAAAGGTAACAGCCCTTGAATACCCATTTCCCCGTTCCTGCTCCAATGCGATTAATTCTGAAGGACGATATGAAACCCTAATATCGCCCAGACGATAGCCCTTTAGGAGTCTGGATTGTATCGACCATCGAAGAGAGGAGTATAGTTTTCTTTTAGCTATTTTCACACAGATGGCGGGAAAATTAGAATTAGGGATCTTGACTAATCGAAGAGAGGGGGGACTCTCGGAAAAAGAAAAAAAAAAAAAAAAAAAAAAATTTTTTTNTTTGCTACTCACTTTTCTTACAGATTAATTTGTTTTCAATTACTCCCTCCGTTTCATAATAAATGTCATTTTAGGATTGTTTTTTCGTTTCAAAATAAATATCGTTTTAAAATTACGAGGTAACTTTTAACATAAATGGTCTACTTTAACCTCATTACTAACCAATAAGAAAAAAGAAAATGTCAAGAGTCAATTAAATGTTAAGGGTATAATAGAGTTTTAATATGTTTCCTTAATTTGTGTGAAAAATGTTAGAATGACACTTATTATAAAACGGAGGGAGTAATATATTAAATGAATAAGATAAAGTATGTATACACCACCAACACAATACTCTTTTTTTTCGTCTCGGAAACTAGATACCTTAGATTAAATAAAGAGAAGCTGCTAGAAGACCCAATAGCTTGGCCAGCTTTTTCTCCTTATTTGGAGGATTTTTTTCGCCTTCGGAGTTTCTATCGTTCATGTTCTGTAGTCAAGATACCTAGAGCACTTAACCACAAGGCGGACAACCTAGCAAGATCGGCCAGGAGCTTTATCCGGAATCACGTTTAAGTTTTATTTCTGTTTTTTAACTTTGTTCTACTGTAATCTTGTTTTTTGAGTTAAGTTGACAAAATAAAATAAAATAAAAGAGAAGCTGCTAGGCACCAATACATAAGACCAGGCCATATGACCCAAACAACCACAAACAACAAAAGGCTAAGAGTAAAAGTTCAATCCTAATTAACATAAGATAAAAGCCCATCAGAGATAATAATGATGATAAAACATAAAAGAGAGAAGAGGCCCAACTCTTATAAGACAAAACAAAAGGGAGAGACCGGCCCAAAAGCTGAAATTGATTTTGTAGTCGGAGCCTAAAGTTGATCACTTCGTTACTGGTTGTTGGAGCTGCCGTTTTGTTGTGGTTCCTCATCTATGGTCATCGGGCGTTGGTTGGCATCCCTGTCGAAGCTGTGGAAGGCATTGTCATAGCTCTGGGGTAAGGCATTGGCATCCGACATGAATGTGTCGGCTCTATTGTTGATGACGTCGTCGACATAGATGTTGGCTGTATTATCAGTCGACATTGTGGCAACATTTGGAAGGTGAGGTTGAGTTGCAATGGAGTCTGAGAGAGGCGAGAACTCGTTCTCCGATTGGTTTCCAGCAGCTTTACCATCAAAGAAGTCCTCATTTGTAGTTGGTGGAACTAAATAATCCCCAGGCTGAGGAGTATAGCCACAGAAACAGGTGTTGTGCGTTATCTTCTAGCAGTTGAAACAAAGCCTCGAGACATTTTCGTTCGCAAATTCAACCATGAACCCATCCCCATTCTCGCAATGCATCGGCTTGTAGAATTTGAGTCTGTTCTTGAAGTCGAATTTTATTTTTGCTCTGGCCAGTAAAGGCTTGGTAATGGATCCCTCCTGAATGTCCACTTGAATGATCTCTCCTAAGCTTCTGTAGATTATTTTGATAGTTTCCTCCGAGGTATATTGGAATAGGAGGTTGATCACTTGAACCCATAGCTGAATTGAAGTCATAAGTTAGGAAGCACGTGATCTTCCCATTTTTCCACAGCTACGAACCAGCCATTGAACCTGATAGGCTGTAATCTGAGAAGTGCATTGCGGTCTTCTTCAGTGAAGAAGAAGAACTGAATATGAGCTCTATCAATCAATCTCCTGTACACTTGGTTCTGTAGGTTCCATTCCATGGGGAGATCCTCCGCTAGCTCCTGAATGTTCTGCTCCCATTTGTTGAGAGGTTTCATGACCAAACTCTTTTTGTTTCTGAGTAGTGTCTCCTCGTATGCTTGATTTGGAAGGAAACCTCCAGGATCGTTTCTTCCTAGATGAAACCTGTTAAGGGCTTGCCTTAGGTTGTTGTTTATTTTGCTTTGTGATCTGCTTCTCTTATTCTCTGGTTCTGTTTTTATAGGCGTCCTGGGCCTTTACTTGTGGAGACGATCGAAGCGTAACAGCCAATACCTCTCATTTCTGTCTCTTCGAAACCACACCATTCTCATGCAAATTAGGCGTGCCACACCACCGCCATCTTCAGATTAGTTCCAAAAAATCTCATCATTACATTGATAAGATCATTAACGTGCTGCATTAAGCTAACCTCCAAATCTTTTAAGATGTACTCATTATTTCTCTTTTTCTGAGATTAACGAGGTGCGTATTGAGGACAAGTGAGAGAAAACCTCAATGATTACGCCTCTGTTAATTTGGCTCTGCTGCAGGGATGGACTTCAATGATAGCTCTATAGGAAGCTAGACCGTTGCAGGATATTGAAATGTTAGTCTGGACCTATGTTGGGCTTAAGAAAATTGGGCCTATTATACATATCATGGAAAAAGTAGGACTGCTAAGAAAGGCCTCTGGTATATGACTCCGGTTATTCAGCCCATAATTAACTTGGTAAACTTTTGTTGAGCACTATGGGTGTCAGCTGCGGCCCAAGTAAAGGCCTTATCTATCGATAGCTTTTCTTATAGGCTACTTCGAGGAGCTGGGCCTGTTGTGCCAGAAATCCATGTGGGTATACCAGATCCAATATAATCATTGTAACGGTCTTCAGTCACCACACTCCTTGCAATCTTTGTGGCAGCTAAATTTTCTTTGGGAGTGGTTTTATGGAAGCTGATACTTTCGAATTGTTTGTAGATGTTGTTGACTTCATGTAACAATGGTTGAAAGCAAGGCCATTCGTTAGGGTGTAACAGGCATTTGAGAATTATGGGTTTCTCCACCATAACAGAGATTTTGAAATACCGTAAATCTAGCATTGTTTTAAGTGTGTGGGAGAGGCCTTTAGCTTCTAATTCCATCTTGGAGAAGACATTTGTAATTGTGTGTCTTGCATGAAGAAGGATGTTCTTTTCTTTGTTTTGAACACACCAAGCACTTCCATGTAGGTTCCTTTTTTTGTTCCATTGCACTTTCCAGAAAACAGCTAGTTCCTCAATAGCTGTTTGACCACTCGTGATGCAGGTTTGATTCTTATGATGTTTCCTCACCAGTCTATTTTGGATCCTGTTCCAGGCTATCATCTCTGCTTTGGTGTTGTTCCATAACACATTGACATCTTGTCTGTGCCCCTGAATCGAGGTAGCATTCCTATTTTTCCATATCGTCCATAAGATCCATGGAGGTAAGTTTCTGATGTCTGCCGAGATAACGTTCTGTTTCTGTAGCTGCAGTAAATATGTTATATTCAACAAGGCAGAAGAAGTGAAAAAGCCATGGCGAGGAAGTGGGATTTCAGAAAGCGCCCACATTAGTCTAGCCGGATGACATAAGAAAAGGGTATGGTTTATGGTTTCTTGATTACTGCTACAGATTTCACATTTATCCTCTGCAGTGATCTTCCTGAATTTGAGTTCTGTCTTAATTACGAGAGCATTGGAAACTGTTCTCCAAAGAAAAATCTTAATTTTGGGTGGGAGATCTAGCTTCCATATAAGTTTCTTGATTCTATTGCATTCTATTTCCTGACTGGTAGGTGTGGAAGCTGAGTTCTCCAGTTTATTCGCTAGCCAGTTACCACTCTTGACCGTCTAATGGCCTGACTTGTTATAACCCCATACCCAGGAGTCTTTAGTTCCAGGGCTTGGTGGAAATTTTAGGATTCTCGAGACATCTGAGTGGTGGAATAGGTCTTGTAATTTGTTAGGTGTTACAGGAGTTTTCGCATATGAGCTCATGTACCTTGAGGTTGACATCAAACAAAGTATTTCTGCTAATAGGGGGCCTTGGTTGATGATGAAAAATCCAGTTGCTGGTCCAAACATAGGTGTCCAAGGCGTTCCCAATTTGTTCCACCAAACCTTTAAACAGGAGCTCTTTTCCGTGTAGTATGTTACGCCATGCATATGATGGTTTATTACCGAGGGTAGTGGTCGAAAAATCTGAGGAGGGAAACTATCTTGACTTTAAAACTTTGGCTAATAAGGATTCTGGGTGCTGGATTATTCTCCATGCTTGCTTAGCCAATAAAGCTTGGTTGAAAGTCGCTATATTCTTGAAGCCAATTCCTCCACTACCTTTGTCTTTGCACATTTTTTTCCATGAAATCCATGCAATTTTTTTGTTCTCTTAATTGTTATTCCACCAGAAATTCCTCATGGATGTTGTGATGGTTTTGCATTGGGATGTTGAGAGCTTGAAACAAGACATGGCATAGACTGGGAAAGCTTGTGCCACCGCTTTAAGCAGGACTTCCTTTCCACCCAGTGATAGTTTCTTGGAAAACCAATTGTTGGTTCGTTGTGTGAGCTTGGTTGTGATGTTACTTAGCATTGCAGACCTGTTTTGTCTAAAACATTCAGGTAGGCCCAGGTATTTGTCCAAACCACCACTATTCTCAATTCCCAAGATTTGTTTGATACAGTTAATTCTCTGGTTGTCTATCCTTGATCCAAACGTGATCGATGATTTGTCATAGTTAATCTTCTGACCAGAGGAATCCTCATATTCTTGGAGAACTGTTTTGATAGTGTGTGCTTCTTCATGATTAGCTCTGCAGATAAATAGACTGTCATCCGCGTATAGAAGTCTTTGAATGGAAGGTCCTTGTGGTGAGAATCTCACTCCTGTTAGTCTATTTTGAGATTCTAAATCGTCTAATCGGCCAATGAGTGCTTCAGTGCAGAGGATGAATAGGTATGGAGACAAGGGATCACCCTGTCTGATACCTCGTTGTGGGGAGATTAGACCATGAACAGCTTCGTTGATAATCACCGAGTACGTTACCGAGCTCACACAACTCATCACAAGTTCTATCCATTGTTTATCAAAGCCTAATTTGGATAGTGTAGCTTCCAAGAATCTTCATTCTATTCTGTCAGAAGCCTTGGAAATGTCTGCCTTGATCAACATATAATCTTTTTGTCCAGATCTGTGAGCGTTGAGAGAGTGCATTACTTCATGTGCGATAATTATGTTATCTGAGATTAGTCTCCCTTTGACAAAAGCACATTGATACTCTGAGACTATTTGGTTTAGCAGGGGTTGAAGGCGACTGACCAAGATTTTTACAATGATTTTGTAGTTCACAGAGCATAGACTGATTGGTCTATATTCAGACATGTTGACCGAGTTTTCTTTTTGGGGATCAGACATATGTGCGAGTAGTTCCACTCTTTACTAATCTTCCGGTTGTGAAAAATCTGCTTGACTTCTTTCTGTACATCTCGTGCAATGACGTGCCAAAACCTTTGGTAGAAACTTGCAGTCATGCCATCAGGGCCAGGCGCACTGTCATGTCTAATGCTAAAAACTGCCTGTTTTATTTCCTCATCAGTAACTTCCTTCATTAACTTTCTATTCATTTCCTGAGTTACTTTCCTGTCAAGGCTTTGGAGAAGGTCATAAATATTGGGAGGATTAGACGAAGAAAAAAGCATCCTGAAGTAGTTAGATGCCACTTCCCCTTTTGAACCCTCTATGTATTGTTTAATACCATTTGCATCCTCCAGGCAGTGAATTTTATTCTTCAGTCTTTGAGCCTTAACTTTACTATGAAAGAATCTTGTGTTTATGTCGCCTTCCTTCAGCCATTTTTCTCTGCTCTTGTTCCTCCAAAATTCCTCTTCTAGTATAGTCTCTTCTTCAATTTCTGCTTTCAGCTGAAGAATCCAGAGCATGTTTGGGTAATTTTTCTCTTGCTCCAGGTTTAGTAGGGTATTGAGCCGTTTAATCCTTTTGGCTGAACTGCCATCTCCTTGATTTTTCCAGATAGAGATTGATCTTCTAATCAAAGCTATTTTTTCAAGCAGTGTTACATTTTGGGCTTTATTGTCAGACCAGGTCTTTGTTATTAGTTCTTGAAAATTTGGTTTATGGCACCATCTGCTATCAAATATGAATCTTTTTTGGAATTGTTGATGCTCCCCAAACAAAGTTGTGATGATTGGCCGATGATCCGAGCCTGAATAATACATATGTTAAGTGGATACTGGGAAATTTCAAGAAACATCTCCCATTGCCGAAACTTCTATCCAGTTTGCATTAGATCCACGAGCCATATATGTTTCCGCACCAGGAGTAGTTGTGTCCTGAGTTAGGGATTTCCATAATCTTGCAGTCTTCAATCATGTTTCTAAAGCCCTTGAATGAAGATTCTGGTCTTAGAGGGCCTCCTAGTTTCTCTTCATTATTAGTGATTTCATTGAAATCCCCTGTTAACAGCCAAGCTTCCTCTCTGTCATCACCCAAGGCTTTTAATTGGTCCCATACTTCGTGTCTTTTGGATCTGTTTGGATGGCCATATACAAAGGTGATGTGGAGCTGTTGACTGCCTAGTGAGGCTGTTGAGTCTATGATGTTTTTGTTAGTCGATAAGATGTTTAGATGGACATGGTTTTTCTAGAAAATTGCTAGTCCTCCGCTGCTCCCTGAAGGTTCAACCACAAAGCTAGAATTATACCCTAACCAAGTCTCCATGTTATCTATGTTCTCTTTACTACTTTTGGTTTCAGCCAGGAACAAGATGTCTGGAAATAAGGATCTCCTAATTTCCTTCAGACGTCGAACTGTCAGTCTGCTCCCAACACCCTGACAGTTCCAACTTATCACACTCATTGACGATTGGGTGGTTTCTGGAAAACCACCAAACCCAATTCATCAATTCCAGCGTTATGTTCTGCAACCTCATAGCTTTCTCGAGACCTTTTCTGCTACTTTTTGTGGGTGCCTATGTTATCTAGTTTTGGAGCTATACGAAGGTTCTCTGGTAGTAACGAGGAGTGGGAGGCAGCTACTCCACTCGTAGTGGCCAGATCCATTGTGTCAGTGAGCGTAATATTCTTTTGATCCCCTCATTTATCTGCTAGTAGTTCGCCAAATAAGCTTTGAACCTCCTTGGTTTGAATGGCGTTTATCCATTTCTCGTGTGCCAAATTCTTATTTCCATTGCTTTAATATTTGAACTATCTTTAAGTGCGGTTCAACGCTGCCACTATCTTCTGGTCTTTGGCTCATCGTTTGTTCATAGTTAATCCCTTCATCCATTTTGTGTCCATCTCCGGGGTCCATGTTTTTTCCTTTCCCATTAGGGGAGGTTGTTGGGGCTTTACATTTGCTCTGGTCATGGGTTAGACTAAGGCAGTTGTGACATCAATTTCTGATGCGCTCAAACTCAATCTCAGCCTTGATATTCTCCCCTGATGGAGGATCACAGTTCTAACTCTCCTAGCTGGGTGGTTGATATTAAAGTTAATCTTAACTCGCACAAAGTCCTGAAGGTGAGTTTTCTCTGGATCAAAATCTATTTCTAATACTTCACCTATGGTTTCTGCAATTGCCTTAAAGGTGTCTTTGGCAAACCAATCGGGAGGGATTTTGTACAACCGAATCCACATGGGAACTGACTGAGAGAGTAGTTCCCCATTCGGTTGTTCAGATTCCCAAATAACAAATCCCCAGTCCTCGTAGTTCCAATACTGATGATTGAGGATCTCGTTTTGATCTTCTATTGAATTAAAACAGAAACGAAAATGCTCTTTATCCACAGCCATACCTTTGATCTTACCTTGCAATCTCCAGATTTTGGGGATGTTCAATAGAGCCTTTGTCATGTTCTGGGCTGTCAGATTGAGCAATCTTCCATTCACACAGGCTAGATCTCTGAGATGTGAAGTGTAGACTCCATCTGATGGAAGCACTATTGGTTTATCTTCAGCAATCGCCATGGCTCTCATTTTTCTTAGTACCACTTCGCAATCATGTGGTTCCATGGTATCCGTCTCTTAGCTGAGGGGTCGCACCTAAATTTGGTGTAAGCACGGCAGTTGGCGGAGGAATTAAGAAAAGGATGATCGGCGATCAAGATTGAACCCGAGGTGAACTCTTACACTCAAGAGAGAGAAGAGAGAAAATGGTTTTTGTTGTACACAATAGTCTTATTTTGATAAAGTATATTTGTTCTTACTATGGACCAAAATGCATTATATAATATACATTATTTTAAACGTTTAATTGTAATTTCAAAACTATATATGTTAAAATCATGATTATAATGAGGAATATTTTCTTGAACTTTGATGAGAAAACAAATGATAGAGCAAGGCAAAAATAGAGAATATCTATTACTTCTATAAAAAGGTTTTGGAAAAGGGAAAATAAAAATAAAATAGACATATTTGTGACAAATTTAAACAGTTTCAGATATAGAATATTTATCTAAAGAATATTCAAGAGAGGACAAAAATCTAACAGGATCATAATGATTTATTGTCCAATGCAGTCAAATTTTACCAAATAAACGGAAGTACTTTAAATGACAACAAAGCTTAAAATATTGAGTTTATATTCTTTTACATGACAAATATGTAAAATATGTTTGGTATAACTCTTTTACTTATGGTCTATAAATTCCAAAACTTGGAGCAGCTGTTTGGATCCGATTTCATTCACTAGCTCTGCTGTTCTATGCCATTCGTCAATTATAACAGTTTGTTTAATCTGTGCAACACCAAAAACATGGAAATCTTCTTCATGTAACTCATGTTTGTATAGATTATTAAGAAAAATCTTTGATGATTCAATTAAACACCTGATCAAGTTTCAAACGAGCTTCTCTTCTCTCCTTCTCAATCTTTTTCTTTCTCTCTTCACCCAGATTCTGTTGAGCATCCACGTTTTGAATCTTTGAGATATTCTAAGAAAAAAGTAGATCAAAGCACTAAAACAGAGTCAAAAAACAAGGTATGCTATGTTTTCATTTCCTTTGACAAATTCTTATCATCCGCAGAAAACACAGAGTTAGGTCTTGTTTCAGATTCATTACCTGTAAACACTCTTGTTGCAGATCCTCTGGAGCTTTTTTTGCATGCCTCTCAATGTCATCTCTTTGTTTCTGTTTGTGCAGATTCTCTTGACCCTCGATCATCGGCCTCCGAATCTGTTCATACACATTCTCTTGACCCTCGATCATCTGCCTCTGAATATGTTCAGATACATTCTCTTGACCCTCGATCCTCTGCCTTTTAGTATTCCTTTGTTCTGGTTCCTGATGATTCTCTTGGGCATCGAAGATGGGATTCTACCATATTTGTTTTGTAGGAAAAGCAATGAGGTAAGTCAAGAGACTCAAATTTCATACTTTTCATAGTCATACAAAGAGTCAAGTCTTGTTTAGTTTCCTTACTCTCTTATTTGTCCCGAATCTTGATTCTGTTTTGTATCTCCAGTGAGTTCTCTCATCAAACCTCTTCCCTGAATCATTCGCTTTCATATACGGAATTCTACCCTGAGGATCAAATTTAAACAAAATGTTCAATCAAACTAATATCTACATGGCTTGTCACGCAAGAGAAGAAACTCAATAACTGTGTTCCGCATTTGACAAAACCGCATGTGTTCCGCATTTAACAAAACCGCAGCGAAATTACCTGATGCGTAGGTAAACCAGGTACATTGAACAACACAGGTTTTGCAACTTCCTTATTCTTTGGGTGATAAAATTGACAGCGTGAGCCTTTCTTACAAGCTCCTACCATATAAAACTGTAACGAAATGCATGTAAAAGACATGAAACTGTTTAGAAAAACATCAACTTAAGTGAATTGTTCAAATCTAGTAGAGACTAAACTATATATCTGTTTTTGTGGCATATCTGTACTTCCATAACAACCAATCAATTTTGATTAGATTTGAAATAAAAGCATTTATTCAATTAGTGCACCTTACAACACAGCTGGTCAATAATCTCTTCAGAAATCTCCTGTGTGTAATAATAAAAAAGTATGCAATTAAGATGTTTCTAAGTAGCAAGCCATGAGAAGAATTGCATAATTAAAATCTTGTTAAAGAAATAATTTTCTTTCTTACAGTTGGACGAGGATGATTGAAACGACAAGTGCTTCCATAGCCACAGAGACCAGTTCTTAGATAAAATAGACAATCTTTTTCACCTGGACGAATTGGATATCCACTCGGTTCCTCTGATTTTTGTATCTCCTGAGAACTCTCATTACATACCTTACTAGATTCACTTCCTATCGAATCCGGAGTTGTAGCCTGAGAATCAGATTAAAAGAAAACATTTGATCAAACAAAACCCACTCTGTAATAACTATGTTTCCCTTAATCATGTGCTAGGTGTATATTTTAGCAATAGATTTCGAATAGATTTTTAGATGATTCAAGGAAACTTATTTATGATTTACTTTTGTTTCTTTTGCCATCCGATCTACTAGCATTTTATTCCAAACAAAAGGATTCTTCACAAGGGGGAAAAGGATATAAGCTCTATGTCTAACGATCCCAAGTGGTGATATTATCAGTGGTCTACCCATCTTCAGCGTTTTCTAATCTTCTAAATTTCCAAAACTTGGAAACATAAAAGATCTTCTCAAATATAGAACGTCTAACAATGAATATGATGATAATTTCCGATATTATTAGTTCTATACCCTAAAATTTTAATATTTACGATTGAATACAAATCATTAAAAATTATTGGTTCATCAAATGCCAATCAAATGAGAAACCACAATAAGAATATCCTAAGATGTTCAATTCTTCTATACCTTTGTTTCTCCCATAGATCTGGACTTTGTTCTTGCACAGTGAATTCTCCTATCAATTTATTTAATCTGTTCAATCATCTTTTCCAAGTTTTTTTCTCTAATCTTGTCTCCAAATAAATACTAGATATATATACTTCAGCCTGAAGATAAAAGGGTTTCTCTAATATTATGTGATTACCTATAACCAAATGTAAGCAACTCATTGATCGTTGACTAACTTAAAAGGAAGCTCCATAGATTATAATTTAAACGGAATAAAAACCTAAACAAATAAATTATGGCTTTGCAATATTTAAATAATCGTAGCGGTTTTAGAAAAAATTAATTCATGTAATATAGCGATTAATTATATTCGATTATTGGAGAGAAACATCTGACTTTCTTTCGAAGAAAATTAATTTGTAACCTTAAATTTCAGCACACTGAAACATATTATTTTAATCCAAAATTTGGCGTAAGAAAATCTCCATAACATCTGAATATTTTAATTGATTTTTATTTTTTCTAAAAGAAAACAAAAAGTAAAAAAATGTACATGTTCACTTCCTTACTTTGTTTGAATTATATTTTTTGGTGGGAAAAATTTCCTCAAGAATATATAAGCACTAACTAAGTTCCAAATAACATTTAAAATTATTCTATAAATGGAATAAGCTACAAGTAACATAGGAAAATTAATTTTGAAACGTTTATTCTCTTTCTTATAAGATCAAAAATTACGAAATAATAACAAAACCTATTTTAACTAATTATTTAAGTTGAAGGTGAGAACATGATCACCTCAAGCCCTAAAATGTACTTGATATTGTTGGAATAAGCTTAAAGTCAATTATTTACTGAGCAAGTAAGATAGTTAAACTAGATAAGATTGAGATGTTTTAGAAGTAACATCAAACAATAATCCATTATATCGTACAAGTTTTTTCAAACTTAAGAAATCAAAAGCCAAGAAAAACTAATAGAAAAAGACACAAAAATTTATATGACAACCAAAACACTTTCACATCTTTGGTCTGCTACCACCACGCATAATTGTTAACTTTTAATGTTCTCTAGCTCAATATAGAGTGTTAGGCAAGATTGTGTTGTTGCTTGTATCAATCACAGACCTACTAACATGAATATAGTCATCACCGGTTAATGAACTCTTGAAAATACCATAACCTTCCTACAGAAAACACATACCATATCTAAAAACAAGCCAAAACAAAGAAGGAAAAAACTAATCCACTAGTAAGATCTGTCCCTTGGTAGATATATTGGACCTGTGTCATATATAAACTCTTGTCTTGGAGGAACTGGCTGTAAGAATGATGTATTTTCAGTCTGAATTTAACAGGATCTTCCTCTAAGTTTTCTTGGCAATGCATATGAAAAAGATGGAAGATCTTCATTTGTTTGGTTTTGTGAACCAAGCTGGAGTTGTTGTTTGTTTTCGTGGCCTACCATATGGTCTTTTAGGCGATTTAGGATTAGGACCATTCTTGCAATAACACTTGTTGTGTCCTTCTCCACAAATGTTACAATGCTGAAAAAAACACTAGAAACTATCAAATTACAAAAAAGGGTCAAAGTACAAAACTCACCATTTTAATATAGGGAGAATTAAGTAACTAGCATAAATACAAAAACTAATTAAGAGAGTATCATATAGTTCTTGTATTTAGGTAAATAGCAGTGGGTCATATAGTGGAATAGACAAAACAGTCCCTGACATAAAAAAATATCTTTCTCTTTCTTGTCTTCCTCTTTCTCTTTCTTGTCTTCCTCTTTCTCTTTCTCTTTCTCTTTCTTCTTAATATTTCTTCTCCTTACCATCTCTTTTTTCTCTTCTTCTTTGTTTATCCTCCTTATCTCAGAATCCGATCACCTTTACTTGTTTGGGTTTGATTTCATCAATAACTATCACGGATTCTATCCCAAAATGTCTCTATTTCATCAATATTTATTACAGGTTTCAACAATCTGCAATAATGATTTGGGTAAACAAAATTATATCGAAGAAGAGGGATTTGTTGGTTCTATTATTTTATATTTCAATAAAACTCGAATTGGTGAATTTTTTTTCTGGAAATCTTTCAGGATCTATAATTTTGATAGAGACATAGTGTTATTTGGAGATTCTAACTTGTGTTTCAGACACTCGTGAAGAAGATGATATCGAGTCTACAGAAAACAAGTATCAAAGTCGAAAACTAATAATTTGTCCACAAAATTGTGTATTTGCGGTAAATTATATAGTTGCAGTAAAACTTCATGTTAGTTGTAAATATGATATGAACTGGTGTGTGATAACAAAGATATAAGGTTTCAAGTGAGAATCCGTAAACAGAAGACAATTTTTTGTTAGATGCAAACTTATTTGTTAGGTTGAAACGTATATATTAGCTGCAAAATTATGTGAAAAAGATGTTGGGTAAAAAAGGACGAGAGTTTAATAAATAAAACACACTTACACAGTTCGAGACATATAAATAAGTATAATATTAGATGCTCACCAGGTTGTTTTCCACAAATACATAGAGCATTATCTTGCAATGGTACTCAAGCTTATCCATCTCTTTGCACCTTCCTTGAATCATCTACAACATGGGATCGACCTCCTAGTTGGTTTCTTCATCGAACCACATCAGGTCTTTTTCTTCGAGACAACATATTCTGGTGATACGATGGACTAGATGTTACCCTGTAAATCAGATTGTAACATATAAACAGATGCAAAACATATAATAGGTGCAAAACATTTGAATAAGTGCAAAATATATAAATAGGTGCAAAATATATTGTTAACTGTAATTATAAGTCCATGAGGCTTACTACTGTACTACTAAGAGCAATCAGTGAAGTTATCTACAAACAAATGGTCCAAGTGAGCTTACGGAGTTGATGGTATCATGAGGGCCTCTAGAAGGCAGCTCAGAGGTAGTGGTCTAGTGGAAATAGCATTGAGGTAATAGATATAACTAGAGAGTTTTTTATTTGTATGATTATTCGGGAAATCCTTCAAATTGTTATTGAGTTACTGGGTTTGGAGTAATTTGAAGACCAAATCAGGTTCTCTTCTTCGGGGCAACATATATCAATTATAATGCAAACCAAATGGGTGGGTGCAAAACATAAAAATAACTGCAAAACATCATGAAAAGTTAGGGTTGCAGATAACCATAGCTAGGGTTGCAGATAAGCTTCAGACACCTAAGAAGAAGATAAAGATAATTTTATCGATACATATTAAGATAACAAATAATTATAAATTTATCATATAAAATAACCAATAACTGATAAAAAATTATTAACAATCAACTTATTTGTTTGCATTAGCAACAAAGTCACATAATTTGTTCCTTAAGAACCCCATATTCTAGACAAAGTACCCTGACATATACGTGAGCTGCAAAAATATATGTTAGATGTAAATATATATAGTGGTTGTAAAACTTCATTAAATGTAAATATATATAGTTGCTGCAAAAAAAATAAGAATTGCTGTGTGGTAACAAAGATATAAGGATCTAAGCGAGAATCTGAAAATTGAAGACAGTCTCAGCGAATCTATGCAAGAGTTGCGGACAATATATGCAGCTAACTTAACTTTTTGCATATGACGTTAAACATTATCTTGCAATCAGAAAATATACAGAGCTTGCAGTCAGTTATTTGTTAGATGCATACGTATTTGTTAGTTGATAACATATATATTAGGTGCAAAATATGTGAAAAGGATGTTGGGTTAAAAAGGACAAGATTTTACAAAATGAAGAATGCTTACAGAGTACAAACTAAATAATAAAATGCAAAAACTTTGTGAAGATGC